>JALBCR010000372.1:0-206174 GCA_030710515.1 Abscondita cerata | reverse complement strand
AATACAACCGTCTTGATGGTCTACAACTTTGATTAAACATTTGTGCCACAAAATTGCCAATTCAAAGCGTCATTCTAAAGTTCCAAAGGCAAAATGCAACTCAAACTCAAACCTTCAAGACTTTGTATATTTTGTTTAAATCTTACGGAATTTTCTGTTGCAATGCTCCCATTTGTTGTACAGATTAATAATACGCTTCCATTCAGTCTTGTCCTATACAAAAAAATGAAGACTCCCATTGTTGATTTGGGCGTTACTTAACTCACAATTTAAATTATCATGTGATTATTTTTGTTTATCTAAACTGTTGAGAATTTAAAATTCTAAATCTGCATGCATCTTTGTGATCTTTGTTGGTATTTTCTTTTGAAAACAATCAATAAGTCTTTATGATACATAACCAAATTGGGTTGAATTTCCGTCAAGCGGAAATGTTGTTTGTTTTGTTTGTGTGTACATGACTTTTGGTTTGTTTTATTATCTTGCAGTGATTACAGGATGCAGTCAGTTCGTTGACTTCATCTTCACAGAAAATGTCTGTTGTATCATTATATTTTCTTAAAATAGTTGTTGGGCCCTGAATGTTTTTGATGTTAGATAGGGTAGAGAGTGGTGTTTCCCCGTCTCGTACTTGCGGATAATAATAGAATTCCTTCATACCAAAATAAATAGTCTTCTAAAGTTTTTAGGGATTTAAGTTTTTTGTAAATCGTTTTTGGGTAACTCGGTTTATAAAAGGTACCGTATTAGAAATGTAATTACAGACTCATAATAGGTTTTTATGAAAATGAATTTTGTTGTAATGACTTGTCAATTTTAGCGTTTATCAGAAAGAATTTTATCGTAACAAACCGCCGATTTTGCGTTTACCAAAAGAATGATTTTGATTTAATCTTTACGTCTTTGATTGTTTCTTCACATTCGAAATACACTACCGTGTCCCTCGGCTCCACATCCACGTAAACCGGAAGCAAGACGTCTAGGTATTTTAATACTTTATTTGATAAATATGTAAATGTTAACAAAATTAAGAATGACTTGGAAATTATTGTTGTAAAATGTTGGACTGTCGCGGTGTGTTTTCTAATTTATGCAAATGTTTTCATTATTTGTATTAAAGCGAATTATTAAAGTTTCAATCGTATGGTACATTTTAATATTGTATTGTGATATATTGTTCCCCAGAAGATCATTATAAACCTATATAGTGTAATGGCAGAGCATTTGCTTCAAGATTTAGAAAACCACTAAAAACTAAACATACCAACCCTTACCCACTTTAGTATTCATATATAATAATATTAATTAAGTGTGTAAACATTATAGAAAGTAAATAAGAACATAAAATATAACAGCACAGCCATTGCTTGACGTCATATAACGAACCAGTTCAAGCCCCAGCCACAACAATGACAAAAAATAGTAAGTTAAAAATAGCGAATAAAATATTGGAAAACAGATAATCAGGACAGAGAATACTAAATATTGCTTAACTTCAGATGTCCTTTAGAATAGGAAGCCATAATACAGCTTCGTCTGTTAAATTATGAATGTTTACAAACCCTCGTTTAAACTTCTCTTTGTTACTTGACAATCCTCCACAATATGTGCAAAGGTTTCTGGTTTGTTTCACAGTTTGGATTAAAAATCGCACCCCATTTAAACAAACCGTAGTTAAGTAGTCTTCCAACCATACAGGACTTCAAGATTTAAGTCTATTAGCTGGAGGGTTTTCAATATCATTCCAATTCCTTGAATGAAAATTAACAAATGTGTGATCAATTAGATTTCCATTTTACTACTGTCAAACACCTACTTAACGTCTTTATTTGGTAGTTTTTTCATGTTTTAAATGCAATAAATCTTGTGATTGTTACTTTGTAACAAGCCTTTTAGTTTGCTGGATTTTGTTTTTGTGCAAGTAGTGTTAGCTTTTACAGATTTGTATCAGTACTTTCTCATGGTAAGTCCATTACTAAGTACCCTCTTGGACTGTCTTCCGGTGAACAAGGGCTGGAAGCTATTTAACGTCGGGACAAATTTAGCAATTGTTATTGAGATTTTCGACTATTTACGTCGATTTTTTCATTTTACGAAAGCAATTTATCTCGCAAACTACCCCTTCCCTCTGAGCAACGGTGCAACTCCTATTTATATTACGTTTTAATTCAAAAATTACATGCAGATTCTATAACTTTTGTAAACTTTAATAAAATCATAACGTTAACGTTTAAGTCTGACCAATACTTTAATGAGAATACGTTAATGATAAACTTAACTAGTTTCAACCTCGTAATACAATTGAGCAGGTCATCTTGATATGTAAAAAGTATAAAAATAAACTAAAACATTGGTTATAAAAATATTATTAAATTATAAATAACTTAAAAACTGCGCTAATTAATTAGTTGTTTAAAAGGCGGTATACTACCAATTAAACTAAACATTTTAATTTGTAGACTTTATTGGTGTGTTCTAATTTACTAACTACTTCAAGCATGTTGGATGCAGTTCAGAGAAAGTTCTTTTCCTTTTGTGATAAATGGGACGTGCTCTTCAAGAGGATACGATGATTCATGTAATCGACTGCTTTTATTTCGTTAGCGTACAACTGGTGGTACCTCTCAAACTGATGAATTTTTCAATATTTCTTCTGTGAGGACTTCACCAATTTGTGATACTATAACCGACACTAAGTCTTTTATTGTTGTCTATGTCTACATACCTTAGAGAATGGAAATAGTATATTACAGGCGAGCTGGGAAATGTTTCATTACTACCCACCAAAGGATCTACACTGTTTTATTCACAATCCTTTGTTATCCTACTGTTAAAGATAAAACTGACGTTTATTGTGACGCACTTTGTGGTTGTTAAATATCCGTTATTTCTTTTTTGTCTTATTTCTGTTGCTGTTTTTTGTTAATTTTGTGAAAAATCAGTTTTGTGTAGAACTTTTAAACAAGTTTAAGGCTACTAGGTAAGAATGTAACAATTGCAAATTATTAATTTACATATTATTTTAGGTTATTATACTTTTTGTACTCATAGCCTAAGATTACTGATTTCTCGGTTATTCTCGATGCACGGGAAGTTCTATTTCCCGCACAGCGGTGTTTTTTTAGTTTCCTGAGGGAATAGGGAAATTTTTGTTAGGTTGGTATTAGTTGACAACGCAAAAACAAATTGTCAAGCAATCGGCGGAACAGTGCTACCTAACTCAAATTTCTTTGTAAACCCAAAAACTAAGTAGCTATGAATTTATTTATTTATGAATTATTACTATAGTTACTCATTACGAAGTAGTTATTTATGTATTAAAGGAATTATAAAGCTTTAATTACCGATGGCAAACTTTGCGTCCCTCCGGCCCTATGAACAGCAATTGCCTCAGGTTATTAAGACCTTTACTCCTCGTGGTACATAGATAATTTTATTTCTGACCGATTTTAATAAAATTATGTTCATTTTAAAACGGAAAAATGCAGTATATTTGAATCAGGTACCATTGATTATAAGAGTTTTGTTGTTGCTAGGCTGTTGTTATGTTACTTATTTATAAACAAAATTGTTACTTGTTAGAAAGAATTGTGGAATCTATAATGTCCCAAGGGAGTTATGACCCCTTTATTGATAGCGTAACTATTGTAAGAATACCTAACCGAGTTGTTAGAAATGGCCGCACAATTTGAAACACTTCCACCGCTATATATAAACCACCGACACCGAGTAAGATACGTTTCGCCGAACCGATCACTATACCGACCGAGCAAACGGAAGTTGGAGCTGTAAGCAACCTCGGCGTAAAACGACCGCCGTCACCGGTTCACCTCGCAACATCAAGGAAGTTAAATGCTGGAGATGTGGCTAGTGATGGACACTTCAGAAGTGAATGCAAAGGGACGTTTCGGAGCTGCCCTCTGTTCTAGATGTGGACGTAACGGGATACTTCGTGATTGTTCGTGTGGACGCGCGTCCAGGGAACTCCGCAAGCCAACACGAGCAGTAAGGCGGCTCGTGTCACCAATGGCATTTGCTCTGTATTACGTCACGACTCTGATGAATGGAAAAAATTGGTTGTTTAAGGTTCTGAACAGACGTGCCGTCCGCCGCACTTACCAGCATTCCTGCAGCCGCCATTGATGACCGTTTGTTTATAGATATCCAAGTATATGGGAAAAGGTTTTCCACTCTAGTGGACACTGGCGCTGCAAAACGTATATTGAAACGCCATCCAAAGCCTCTTTGGCTAGAAACGAAGTCAGACCAGATAACCACCACTCAGAAGAAGTACGACTCTCGACGGATCCGCCACCCGTACAAAAGGCATATTTTCTTTCCCGTTCAAGCAAATAATCGACAACTTGAAATTACAGCGTATTATTTGCCAAATTTAACAACTGATATGATTTTAGGTTTAGATTTTTACAAAATCAACAAGCTGTCCTAGATTTGAAAACAAAACCACTTAGTATTTGGCGGCGAAGAAATAAATTTGTCTCCAAGATACAATCCGCGTGGGATCGCTGGCAACCAAAGCCCCTTCTCGAAAAGATCAGATGGCCTGACTGCAGACGTTTCTAGAACAGGAACTGCCGAAATTTAAGGACTCTCCCGGGATTAACTCACCTACCCATCAACTCACGAGGTCAAGTTGAAATCAGACGTAGAGCCCCGAAAACAACGCTACTATCCTCGCAATCCCGCGATGCAACAAGTCATTAGCACTAAAGCTGACCAGATGCCATGGCTGACGGCGTCATAGAAGAATCTCACAGCCCGTGGTCGTCACCCGTAGTCCTGGTGAAGAAGCCGTCCGAGAACACCGGTTTTGTGTGGATTACCGCCAAGTTAATGAGGCCAGCATCAAGGACGCATACCCAATTCCATTCATCCAAGGAATTTTAGATAAACTGAGAGCTGCCCGCTTCATTAGCACCCTGGACTTAAAACGGGGGTACTGGCAGGTTCCGCTTTCCGAAGCAAGCCGCCCTATAACCGCTTTCACGGCTCCCGGTAAAGGACTTACCAATTTAAGGTCATGCCGTTTGGTCTTACACTCCTGCTCCGGCGACGTTCCAACGCCTCATAGACCAAATTGGTCTCGAGTTAGACGAGCGGGCTGTATACCTAGATGATATCATCGCATAATTGTGGAAACATTTGAAGAACACATCCATAATCTTACAAGAAGTATTCAACCGTCTCCGTCAAGCCGGGTTACAGCTAAACCCGGAAAAAGTGTTTTCTGGTGTCCCGGAATTAAAATATCTGGGACATCTAGTATCCGAACAAGGAATACAGCCAGACCCGGAAAAAACTGGAAGCGATTGAACAAATGGAACCTCCCCCAAAATGTCCGACAGCTTCGTCGATTCCTGGGGATGGCCTCCTGGTATCGTAAGTTTATTCCACAATTTTCGCAGGTTACACATCCGCTTACTAACCTTCTGAAAAAGAATCAAAAGTATGTTTGGTCTAACCAAGAAGATACTGCATTCCGAAAATTAAAAGATGCGCTTACCTCGGCTCCAATTTTGACCTGTCCGGATTTTTTACAGTGCCGTTCGTTTTACAAACAGACGCCAGCACCACCGGACTAGGGGCTGTCCTTACACAGGTACAAGAGGGACAAGAAAAGGTAATAGCATATATTAGTCGCTCACTGAACACTGCCGAAAGAAATTATTCGGCCATTGAACTTGAATGCCTCGCTGTGGTCTGGAGCGTCTGCAAGTTAAAAGGGATATTAGGAGGTTACCATTTCACCGTCATTAGGATCACCGCAGCCTAAAATGGCTGCGGACTATGGAGAAGCCGACCGCTCGACTAGCAAGATGGATATTAGAACTACAACAGTACGATTTTGAGGTCGTATATCGTAAAGGAGCCCTTAATTATGTAGTGCTGACGCCCTTTCTCGACGCTATGAAGGAACTGCCCTGGCTGCCAATCTTGCACCCTTGACAAACTCCGATGGTCTTGGTACCTGTACCTGGCTAGACCGTCTTCGTGCCCGGATAATTGAGAACCCCGAGGCATACCCCGGATTATAAGGTGTCTGAAACAGATGTCCACCGTTCTTTTCCGGATTCGTCCCCTCTGTCACCGCTGAAGGTCTCCGTAATCCGTGGAGGCTGTGTGTACCGAAGAACCTCAGAGGCAAGGTGTTAAAGGAATGCCACGGCGTCCCGGAAGCCGACCATCTCGGAGTGGCGAAAAACCATTTTTTTTTCCAATGTTTATTGAACTGAAAAACAATACAATTCAATAGGGACAAAAGATCGGCATAGCCGTTTTCACTTTTCCCTTTATAATATACTAAATTAAATAAATGTATTTACAATAAGTTTAAATGTCAACATATTTTCTAATACATTTAAATATTTATTTAGAGGCCTGCACATGTAACAAAGCGCCCTTGAATTTCCTGTTAAAGTCCAGACATGATGAGGAGTTTACAAATAATGCGGGATACTTGTTCATCAGTTGTGGCGCAAAGTATAAAAAGCTACACCTAAATTTAGCACTAGTGTGTTGCCGGAATACAAAACGAATTAATATTTTTAGAGACAGATCGTGTATGGTAGATTTTCTATTTAACAAAGTATAAAGATATTGTGGTTCTTTGGAATTTAAAATTTTAAACAATAGTTTTCCGTAAAGCAGCATAAATCTGTATTCTATTTTCAAAATACCTAGTTTATTATAGTAGGGCGTGATGTGTTCGTATCTCTTAATGTTATATGAAAAGCGCATACAACAGTTTTGTAAATTTGCAGTTTATTTTTCATTTCAACGGTTAAGTAATTGTAGTATACATTACTTCCGTAGTCGAGATGACTTAAAACGAGAACATTTGCTAAATTTCATTTTACTTCATCTGGTACCATTGCTTTGAATTTCCATAGTAATTTTAATTTTGCATAAGCTTCACTACACTTTTTATCACATGTTTATCAAAATTTAAACGATTATCAATGCATATGCCCAGATTTCGGGTATTGTCACTTTCGTTTATTATTTGGTTATCCACTAGAATAAAGTTATTAACATCCATGTTTAATTTTTAATTGTACCACTAGTGCCAATACACAACACTATTGTTTTTTAGGGATTTACACAAAGCCCATTTTTCGTAGACCATTCTAGTATATTGTTGATATTGCTGTTTAATTCAGTTAGTAGTTTATCCTTTATGTGTGGTAAGCATGACTTATACATTTGGGTGTCATCTGCATACATGTGAATGTTCCATTGGTGCTGTAACACAGTTGGAAGTTCAGCTGTGAATATTGAAAATAGTAACGGTCCTAGTATGCTACCTTGGGGAACTCCATATTTAACGATCAATTCGTGTGAAATGTCATTATCAATTTTAACTATTTGGCTCCTGTTATTTAAGTAACTATGAAACCATTGCAGTATATGTTCTTCTATCCCATAATATTTCAATTTGGCAAGCAAGAGAGTACGATGAATTACGTCAAAGGCTTTACTATAGTCCAATAACACTAAATACGTCAATTCACTGTTGTCCATGTATCTGGAAATATCACTAGTTATTTTCAATAAAGCTGTAGTGGTGCTGTGATTTTTGCGAAAACCTGATTGAGTTATTGGCAAGATGTCATTATTGCGAATATGTTGACTTATTTGGTTGTTAACTATTTTCTCAAGAATTTTCGACATTGTTGGTAAGATGCTGATAGGCCTGATGTCTTTCGAGGATCTTTCAGAAATATTATTGGCCTGGAATTACTCGAGATATTCTTCGATACGTAAAAAATGTCCTCATGCCTCAGTTATAAACATTCAACCCAGAAACCCGCCGGAGAAATGTACTTTAGGAAAGTGAATCACCGGGTGAAGTCGTCAGTTCCGACCTGATTGGCCGTTCCGCGTTCTCTGAAAGGTAACCGTTATATATTGGTTTTCCAGGACCGTTTCACGAGTGGGTAGAGATCAAGCCCTTACGTACCGCCACCGCTCAGCACTGAGGCAGGCCTTGCGAGAAAATGTGATTTTTCGGTTTGGGTCGCCAAAGTTTCTAATCACCGACAACGGCCCGCAATATACTAGTAAAATATTTTTAGACACTTTAAACGAATATGGCATTACGCACCGCCCGACGCCACCGTACACACCCCAGGCCAATCCAGTTGAAAGAACGAATAAAGTGATTGGAACCATGGTTTGCTCAGTTCACCACCGAAGACCACCGCCATTGGGACATCCACCTTCCGGTGCAGTTTTGCAATTAACTCCGGTAGAGCATCGGTCCACCGGATTCACGCCGGCCATGTTAACTCTGGGTCGAGAGCTGACCGCCCCGAATACGTTATACCGCCCACCGTCCGACGAATCCGTTGACCCGCTCCAGCCTACCGAACGTTTCCAACAGGTAAGTCGCGTAGAGAGCTCCAACAACTAGCCCGAGAGAACTTAGTCACCGCTTTCGAAGATCAACGCCATTTTTACAACCTCCGCCGCCGGAAGTGGGTGCCTCAGAAAGGAGACCTCGTCTACAAGAAAGAAATCTCCCTCTCGGATGCGTCCAAGGGAATTATGGCAAAGTTAAACCCTAAGTACAGCGGTCTGTTCATCATACATAGGGTGCATTCTCCCGTCGTTGTCGAAATTCGAACGCCCCACTTACTGAAGAAAAGTCAACGAGTCCACGTGAAAGATTTGAAAGTGCTGGGAGATAACGTGTCCAATACCAGGCTGACTGAAGAAGAAGGGCGGGGGCAAGGATATATAATAAAGAGACCCACGATGAGGATGCACTTGAAACATCAAATGGCATCTCTAGTACCCACCACCATCCAGAGCAGCCGAACCGAAGAAGAGCTGGCTTCGCTGTTCAGCCGCCTATTCAACTCTCCGTCCATTCCGCCGCATATCCATTGTCGACAAGTGTCCCCAAAACTTCTCCAATGGAAGGGCTACCAATTACACCAAGGACGCCTGAACACCTCCGAGTTCAGCAAGAACCACCTGTCGCCGTGGACCTTACTTTCAGCCAGACCCTATACCAAAGAAGAAGAGAACCTACACAGCTGCCCGGACCATGAAAAGGCAGAAGCGGACCGTCCGGATCCGAGACCCCACTGGGAAACGAATTCGTATAATACGACAGCAAGCGGTACAACTGGGACTCGTCGCACCAACCCCTGGTCTCAGTATTCCCGAAGGGAGGACATGTGTAAGAATACCGCCAATTTTAATAGATTTTCTGATAAATAATTTTAACAACTTAAAATATAGAAAATTTTACACAGGAAAATCCGTAACACCGCCGATTGCCGCTATCATTTGGTACATGCTGGGCGATAAAGTTAACGACAAACAAAATTCCGTTTGACGTCACGACGTGATAGGTACAGGGTATAAAAGCGCTAATCCCCTGATCGCGGAACAACTCCGTCCGGTGTATGGTTGTGAGAACAGCATACGCACGAACATTTTCCGCCGTCGCTCAAAAAGAACCGTGTTGATTTATTTATTTTTCGAATTCCTTTTTATTTTTATTATCCGTTCATTTTTAGTTTCGTTTGATTTTTTTCTTTTATTCCGCCGTGTGCAGCCGACGTGAACGTAGGGGTTTCCACCCCAGCGGGATCTCAGCTAAAACAATGTGAAGTGCAGAGTTGTATTTTCCCCTTACCTGCAAACCGATCATAGAGTGTAGAGAACGTAGAGAGTTGTCTTTCAGCGAAATCTACACACTCCAACCCCGCTTGATCTGAGTACGTAGAGTTAACATTCAGCGAAAAAGGATCAAAACCTCACACTGCCCCAAAAAGGCAACTGGAACGTAGAGTACCTATTCTGCGGGAAAGTTGGAAACCATCCTCGCAGCTAAAACGTGGAGAGTATTTTTCCGCGAGACAACTGCGTCCCGTAGTTCAGTTGCCAGTACGTGGGGTGCCCATCCCGCGGACCGCCGCTGTATTCCTTTAAAACCCCAAATAAAAATTCCGTATGCAATTCGCTATAAAACTCACCGAGTTACCGTAATTATATTTGTTCACAATTAAACCGTCATTTGCCCACTAGGGATTAACGACAACGCGTGCAAATACCTGTAATAATTGTTCCCTGCCGATCATCGTACGATTGTAATAAATAAAAAACGTGTACCTTGATTTGTCGTCGTTATCACAAACGCACCGCGGACTTAAAAAGCGTTTGTGTTACCTACAATCATTTAAAGAAATTATTGATGTTAAACCCAAATATACTTTCATATTTACCCGTTCATTAATTTCTCCGTAGTTCACTAAATTAATAAAATAAGCCGAACGAGGTAATCTGTTTATTACAGCGCCCGCCATATTGTCGTCTACACTCAAGTAGGGACCGAGTGTGAAACCGAGGCCACGCCGAACCGCAACACAACGTCGCTTAAGCCCGAATCAGAAACCAACAACCCCGACTTCTGGAAGCACCTATCGTTCGACGACGAACCGTCGCTACTGTTAGGCCGCATTCTACTAGAGACAAAACTGTTTATTTATTTAAATTAATTTTAAATTTATTTTGTATTTGGAACAATAAATTTTTATACCAAATAGGCGAACCTAATTTCTCCGACAAACAGCTACCCGAGCCGACAGTGTTACACTATGACGATACAAGCTTATAATATCTCCTTCAGAAATAAAAGAATATATTTTACTTTTTGAGAAGAAACTTCCCGCATTCGCATTAATGCCGCAATTCCTACGGTCGTGCGGCAAACAAAATTTTTATGCGAGAAATTTATCTTCTTGAAGTCGTTAGGTAAATAACTATTACATGATGGTTTTTACCAAAGAACATGCTGATGCGTATCGTTATACAAATTTAATAGCTGATGAAAATTGGACTTACAATTTAGAATTGTGTATTCAACAATTTCAACAACATTTTTGGACTTTGAATTCAATCGCCATAATTTTGCTGATCACAAACGCAACACTATTAGTCAGTTTGAAGATAGAAGTTGCTTAGGTATTGCGAGTGGTTTAATAAAAACTTAGTGCGCAATAATGATCTCTTCGACTTATCATTTTTACAGATGAAGCCTGAGGTTCCATTTCTCAAGGTTATTTGAAGACCCAAAATTTGCACATTTGGAAAGCAGAAAATCTACACTTATTTGTTGAAGCTTTGTTACATCATCATAAAATAGGAAAATGGGTTGTTATTTTAAGAAGACTCATTATAGGTCCTAATGTTTTTCAAGAAACTATAACGGCTGAGAGATATCAATCATTTAGTAAGACACGGTTTCTTTCAGCAATATAATAAACCAGCCCATACATCAAAACAACATTAAGATTATTTGATAAGTTTTATGAAAAAGTTAAAATTTATTGCCACAGAGATTTCAGATTTAACACTGTTAGATTTTTATTTATTTGACCGTCTTAAGAATAATGTATTTGAGAATTGTTTACACACACTTGAAGAACTGCAAGAGGCAATAACAAATGAAATTAGACAAACCACCATGATGAAAGCCAAAGGGCATTTGAAAATATAAAGAGACAAGTTTAAGAATGTTTTAAAATATAACTAATGCTAACAAATGTATTTAACATTTTCAACATTTAGTGCAGTTTCCAATTATAAGTTGTTTACTTGCAACCTTTTATACGTTTTTGTTTCGTTACATATTTAAATTATTGTTTAATTTTTAATAATTATTGAACTTAAATAGATTTAATTAAAAACTTAGTAGGTATATGACGGCATCAACTTATAATACTTAAATGTAACATTTTAGGACATTGAAAAAAATTTTGTGTTACAAGTTACAATTATCTCTCAAAACCCAAAGTTATAAGTACCGGAATTAATGAAATGGTCTTGGGTGTTCTTGTTCAAGTAATAGGACTCAAATAATTTTTTTCTTTAAAAACCAAGTGCTGCAAACTTATTTTTGGTTAACTTCATTGTATTGACCTGTTCACACAGATGACCATTGAGTCAAGTCCTTGTATAAAGGCAATCATCGATTCTTATTAACATCTTCCTTGTCCTACTAACTAATGCGCTTGTAAAAACGTGCTTATGCAGTTTCCTAATTTATTTTACTGTTTCCAATGGTGTAAACAATTTAGATTAGTTTACATAATTTTAGTACAGTAAAATTACCCTTTGAAATTGCAATTTTCCGGAACAAGCTCAAATTTTAGAGGGTGTTAGAAGACCATGAGGGAAGATATTTCCCAAGTTTTCGACCTCCAACCCCCTGTGGTTTTTCCGCCATCTTTGTTTTAGGAGTAAGTTAGTTTTTCGCGTTTGACTCTCTTATTTACAAAATTACCCAAAAGTCACTGATAGTTTTTAGTAGAACGTAAAATCCCAGCACAATGATATCCATATCGTTATCATTTTATTATTAATAAGGCACTCATTGTTTATAACAAAAATTGGGGATGAAAATGATTTGATCCCTAATATCCCGGTAACCGTTAATATTCGTTAAAAATGTCTGAAACAAAAGTTGTAATAATTTTATCTCAATCAATTTTTCTATTGTTTGAATTTTTGGCTCTAAAGTTGACACGGAAGTGACAACGATGCGTCTTAAAGTAAGTTCTAAAATTAAAACTTTTCAGAAGAAGCTGAAAATTTGTGAGTTTTAGAAGACTATGTGAGATAAAATTCCTCATGTTTTTGACCTCCAACCCCTTGCGGTTTTTCCGCCATCTTTGTTTCAGGGGGTGATTTGGTTTTTCTCGTTTTCTTCCTATTTTCAAATGAGCAGAAAAAGTCATCAATACTTTTTGAAGAGCGTAAAAATTTCTACAAAATGATATGTATGTTAATACAATTTTATTATCAATAAACAAATTATCTTTAACGGGATTGAGGTATCTTTAACCGATTTTTGAATTTGACGCTTATTCTATTTTTTTGGAATTGAAAATCAAAAGCCATATCAGTCCTTCTAAGAACCCTCTGCTTCGTTCCCAAGTGGCCTGTTACAAGGACGAAAACTGCTGTCATTATAGTCTCGAATCTGCTTGAAACAGTTTTCTTCTATCACTGTAAGGGGAAAATAGAAAAACACCAATTTGGATTTATACAGGTATCAATGTTTTATCAAATCAGCGATGAAAAAATTAATCTTGCCACGCTACCTCCCACTAAAAGTGCAGCCAAATTTCACACGTACAGAACTTACCTTCAAGTACAGAAATGGATGAACAACGACAAAAATCCAAAAGAATGGGGCTGGAAAAAGGTGAACGCCTGTTACAACTGACAGAGACACGGCCCGGAATCTCTTCTAAAATTGATTTCGTGCAATGCAAAAAGGCTGTTTTTCGAATTGTGGATGTAGAAGAGCGGGCCTACTTTGCACTATCATTTGTCAAAATTGTTCAACGGAAGCATGTTCAAACATACTTTCGGAAACACCAATGAGCGACGAAGAGTTTGACAACGCAGACGACGAAGACGTGTACGGTGATCGGCAGGCGCATATCGGAAACCCAACTGCGGAAAATACGGATCATCAAGACAATTCAATCGCCCTGAGCCCTTCAAAAAGAAAAAAGATTTAATTTAAACTGTATTCGTAAACTGATTAAATGACTCATGCTGAAAGGTATATATGGCTGGCAAACGTATCGTTTTCATTACTACGTTAATCTTAGTCTATACAAGAAACTATGTAAAAATTATTGTATCAATAGTACTAAAAATTACATGCTCTACAAATTACGTTAAAAATTATTCACGAACATTAACGGTTACCAAGAAATTCGAGTCGACAAATTTTCATTCTTAATTTTTTCGTTACAATTGCATTTGTTTATAGATAATAAAAATTGTATTGACATACATATCATTTTGTAAAATTTTTTACGCTCTACAAAAGTATTGATGACTTTTTCTGCTCATTTGAAAATAAGAAAGAAAACGCAAAACCGAATCACCCCTGAAACAAAAATGGCGGAAAACCGCAAGGGTTGAGGTCAAAAACTTGAGGATTTTTTTCTCGCATAGTTTTCTAAAAATCCACAAAATTTCAGCTTGTTCCAAAAAGTTTTTACTTTTAGAACTTACTTTAAGACGCATCGCTGTCGACTTTAGAGCCAAAAATTCAAACAATAGAAAAATTGATTGGGACAAAAATTATTTGAAAACTTTTGTTTCACAAATTTTTAACGAATATTAACGGTTACCGAGATGTTAGGGATCAAATCATTTTCATCCCCAATTTTTTTATTATAAACAATGAGTACTTGTTTATTAATAATAAAAGTGATATCGATATAGATATCATTGTGCGGGGATTTTACGTTCCCCATAAAAAGTGTCAGTGACTTTGGCAATTTTGAAAATAAGAGAGTCAAACGCGAAAACTAACTTACCCTAAAACAAAGATGGCAAAAACCACAGGATTGGAGGTCGAAAACTTGGAAAATATCTTCTTTCATGGTCCTCTAACACTTCCTAAAATTTCAGCTTGTTCCGGAAAATTGCTATTTCAACCTGATTTTGGTCTAATTTTACTGTACTATTTAGTTTGTTTTAAGTGCACGAGTTTGAACCAGCTTCCAAAGCAAGGAAATTCTTTTTCTGAATATGAAACGATCACGTGACTCAGCATTCTACAGTTTTTGTTGTCAGTAGTTACTCTTCACATCTGTCACCTCATCAAAGTGCAGTTGGTGTTTGAGTTATTGTTACTCTTATTGCACTATTGAACCAAATAAAACATGAACTTTCCTTTGATTAGTTAGTGATCATGTTTGATAGGTTAACGGAGACTTAAAAGCAATGTTGCATTAAGATTCTTGAAGTGATGTACAAACTCACTTCTTTAATAAATAAGAACATAAAGTAAAAATGCTTCTTTTTGTTGAATATTGATATTTTTTAACTGCATCCATAATGTAGATAGGTTTCCAACCTTAGAACATCTTGGGGTTTCAAGTTGAGGTTATGAAACTTTTTGAATGTTGATTTTGTACTGTAACCTAAACGTATTTCATACCAATCATACTATTAAAATCAATAGATGGCGAGGGGTAGCCACTGTTTTGTAATAACCTGCTTTTGTCCTTTTCTATCGGTTTGACCGATATTAACAAATTTGGTATCGCTTACGAAAGAGCGTTTCTGCACAATCAAAATATAGTAGTTAATTTAGTTGTTTTTTCAGGTAGGTTAGTTTTGTCACCATGACTAAATAAAAATCAAAAAATTAAATAGAATGATATAACTTTTCTTTATGATAAATAGCTAAATAACATCTAAATAGGACAGTGAAAACAAGTTTTTTAAATATCGTTCCTACCTCAAATATTAGAAAATGAGAATAATGGATGTTTGAAGTTCGAGGACCGCGCGGTAAATTTTTTAAAACTATTAAAAATTTAGCACAAAATGAATAAGATGTCCTCGATCTTCAAACATCCATTATTCTCATTTTCCTTATATTTGAGTTATGAACGAGACTTTGAAAAACGATTTTCATTGGCCTATTTATATGTTATTTGGTTACTTTATCATAAAAAAGTCATATTATACCATTTTATTTTTTTTTGATTTTTTTTTTAATTTGAGTTATGGTGTCAAAACTAGCCCCCTGGCGGAGAAGGATTTAACTAAGTTAACTATATTTTGCTGATTCTATTGCTTAAGGAATGCTCTTTCAACGATACTAAATTTGTTAAATTCGGTCAAACCGTTATGAGTTAAAGCAGGTTATTGCAAAACTATTGCACACCCCGCCATCTTTGTTTTTGAAATAACTGAAATTTTGTTTTTACGAAAATGATAGATAAACTGGTTCTCTTTACAAATGTGAAAACAATTTTTTGTTTATTATGCGAAATTTATAGAAAATGCAATTTAAAAGTTTAAGATGGCAGTTGCGCCCTCTGGTGGTCATTTTTGAAACTTGAAAATATTTTCCTGCGATTCTTCATGGCCGATTTACCTAATATTTTTTTTACGTCAAAGTCATACGACGAGGAACAGTCTTATTGGGTCACCCGGTACATTGAGAATCGTATTCGTATAACTGTATTAAAAAATTTAATTTAAAATAATGTTGTCTAATCTTCAAATCAGTTTGTATTGAAAGCACATTTTTTCTTTCCTCTGTGTTGCCTTTGATTTGCTTTGCAATTCTTGTTTGTAATATTTGTCAAGCTACTCATTTTGTATTTATTTTTGATATTTTCTCGGCTAGTTTCTATCTTCTAACTCAATCTATGGATTTAGCGTAATTGTTTCTTTTAGTTTGCTGTTATATTAATCATTGGTCGATTTGTTCTATAATGCTCATCCTCAGTTCTAAAATTTTGTATACACATTTATGTTGAGATAAATGAAATATGTGTTCCAATCTCAAATACAAAAGTCATAATAGGAAACCAAAATTTCGTTTGATGAAAATAATGTACTGACGTTTTTAAGATAAACGTCATTCTGCATCTCACTAATGTGAGTGTTAAAGATAAAAAATTTAGACTGTAATTTCTTGTTTTCTTGTATTAAAAGAACTTAAATATGAATTCATTTACGAACATTCTATTTGTGTTAAAAAAAAATTAAATTGCTGATGTTCACAAAAATATAAACTTATAATGCAGCGCAATGCTTGACTTTAAACATTAAAAGCAAATCCCAAAAAGGCTTTTTTACAAAAATAAATTCGTTTATTTATACATTCGGTATTGCTTTTGCTTTATAAAAGGAAAATTGGAGTAACCGCATAAAATATAAGAAGCAGTTTGCCTTTTTATAAAAGACAAAAACCGTTTGTGTGGTTTTGAACCTCTAATACAGTTTATAAACGACTTTGTGATTTATTTTATTACTTTTTATGATCTTTAATATTTGTAAACAGTTGTAAGTACCTAACGGTATAGTTTTCAAAAAATTAAGACGTATATGTTTACTATATATATATATATATATATATATTTAAGGTTATATTGCATATATATAATATAACATACGTCTTGGTAAATTGAAAGAGAATTACAAATCGTTTTGTCACCTAAACTTTCTAAAACGAACGTTTAATCGTAAGCCCATAAATCAGTGTCAGTTTGAAAGGAAGCGCTACCAAAGAAAAATTAAATGGATAAAAAATAATAGTTAATTAAATTACGTATAATAATTAATCTTTGTCTAAAGTTGGTTAAACGTTTATTTTATTGATATTATTGTCACAATATGAAGCTTTCGAATTTAGAAACCCTTCCATAAGTCTATTATCACCTTATTTGAAAACCACACACGAGCCTACATCAAACGTGTTGCTTATTAAACAAAGGCAAGGTCACGTCATGTTTTGTTCCTTTGTTAAAGGCAAATTATCTGAGAACATGGAGGCATTCAGTAATTCTCGCGGGTGATCCTTAATCTGCTTCATGCAGATATTCTGTCGCTCATTTTCGTGGATTGCGTTATAACGCACACTACGCCGTGCATTATTAACAACTTACATATTTTGCTCAAATTTCTGTATTTTTAACTATTATGCACAAACGTACCTTAATTAAAAAAGAAATTTTGCAACAAAATAGTAAGCCAATTTATTTTCTAATGCTTTTTTTTTTCTTCCAAATGATACAGAAATACTTTCAAATGTAAAAGGGCAAAATAAATGGAATGATAAATTTTGCATACAGAACAATTGCTATTTCAAAGCTATAACAGCGAAAAGTTTGAATAAAACAGATACCAACAAGGGAATTCAAAAGCGCAATATAGTGAAGGGTTGCGATAAGATTGTGCTAAAACTCGCATGACATACGCAGAACTCTAACAATTATTTTAAATTTATCACATCTATTCGTATATTTAAAGAAAATTATGTTTTTAAACACCCACATTATTTTAATGATGTAAAATTTTTGTTGTAGCTGATTACAATAACAGTTCAAATTACCTATAACTAAAGTAGGAATGTTTATTATATTTTTATCTGTACTCAAATTAACAATGGCCTAATGCAATAAAAGGTAATACAACACTCTTCCACAAAAGATTATTAGTCTAATTCAATTCAAAATTGAAATTAAAATAATTGTCATTAAGTTCTTAAGAATAGGTAAAGCACCACAACATTAAATTTGATTACCTAGTTAACCCTTTTTAACATTTCACGGAGGTAGTTTTAAATTAAGTTTACTTCCTTTATAGTATTTTGAAGGAGCTCTATGAAGTTCGGTCAACTACCTGTCAAAGAAGCGTGCGGTTTCTTAACACTTCACGAAAGAATGTTAATGCACTTTTAAATCACAAGAAACGAAACTACTAATCGCAATTCAATTAATTTTTTAAGAGATGATTTACGCCACTTTGTAAACGTTAACAAAATGTATCTTGAATACTTTGTTGTCCAATATGAAAAAAAGTTTAAATCGTGGAATGGCCCAACATAGCCTAAACTTAAGCGACGGATGCTTAAAAATTTAAATATAATTGTTAAAATTATTGTAACAAGTGTTTTAATACTTTCTTACCTTTAACGTGCGTACGGCTATAAGTAGTTGTTCTCTTAGAATTAATTTTTCCACAATTTTTTTCTTGTAGTTATATTTTGAAATGAGTCATTTCCATTTTAATTTTGGCTTAAAACAACACGTATGGATTGGTCAGTGTCGTACTATCAATCGAATAAAATAAAATATGTTAAACAGTTGGTGTTGATTTGTTCTCAATCTATTGTATACAAGCACTAACAAGCATTTTAATTGTTTATCTATTTTTCATATAAAAGCAATAGCTACAGTATCACTCAATTAGTTGCATACATAAAACATTTCAAATTGTACAACAAAAGCATTACTTTACTGCGTTCTACATTTTACATTTCGAACGGACGTTCCATAACCACTTTTTGAAACTCGAAAGAAAACGTTTCCAAAAACGCCAAATATAAACCTTCAATAAAATGTTATGTTATGTAACTTCTTGCACAAAAAGTTAGTCAATATACAGGGTGCGGCTTTAGTGCGAGGAAGCTCGATATATCCGTTATTATAAAAATATCAAAAAATTTATTTAGATAAATTTTAGGTATATTTAAACTACATGTTTTAAAATTATTTACAATTATACAGTGTGTTTCATTACTTGTGGGTAGCGCAAAAATTATTTTTTTAAAAGAAACACCTTGTATTTTATTATCCATTTGAATTGCGCTTACTCTACCCATTACGTCAATATAAAAATTTAATATGTTATACACAGTACTTTAAAAGATATTTCCATTTATAACCTACAAATTTGTTATATTCAACACTCGGTATCTCCTCAATTAAACAAAGAAATTTTTTTTTCTATTTATCAAAATTTGCTAATGTCGTCCAGTCTCTTCCTTTAATACAGTGTGATCCATTACTTGGTGACATCATTTACTTATTTTTTTTAAATAAAACACCCTATATTTTATATCATTATTTGAAAGTTTATTAAGTATACTTTTACTTTTATATGGGATTCTTTATTCTTAAATTTAATAATTACTGATATTTCGTGTTTTAAATTTACTTTAGGATTTCGGTAAATAACATTCATTGTAACACAAAATAATTAGTTTGGTTATAACTTTGACATTTAGGTGATAAAGATACTTACAGTTAAGAGCTGCCGTACACGAGCTACATTTTGCAGTTGGTTCCGACCACAAAAGTGCAGTCGCGTAGCTGCAGCCGAAATGGACATGTGTAGTCGGCATGCAGTTGTTATATAAAGTTGATGCAACTACAAACAAATCGCCAACGTGTGGTTGACTCTATCACAATTAGCGGTCCGACTAACCACAACTCGTGGTTGTTTTAACTGCAAAAATTTGCTCGTTACGGCCGCTATTAGATTCAGATTTTTAATCTGTAGTTAAGGTTAACTTACGATTACTTTCAAAGGTAATTACCATAACAGTAAACCCAAAATTTAAGTTAACCAATGATTGAAAAACTGGCCGTTAGAGATGATACATGGAGTTAATTAAACATTTTGAAGTAACATAATTTAATATCAATTTTTGAACAAGTAAAACTAAACAAAATTATTGGTTTTGAAAAACAAAAAAAAAAACAAACGTAGAATTCAAAAATGTTCAAAATGACCTCCTTACACGTTTCTAAACGATCGTCAAAAGATTTATATTATTCTATAAACTCTATCTTTAATATAGTCCCATACAAAAATCCATATTCGTTAAGTCAGAGACCGAAAAGGCCGTCTAATCGGTCCATCGCTTCCAATCCATCTTCCACAAAAATTATTATAAAACCACAAAAACAGATAGAAAATATCGAATGTGAAATTTGTTGAAATAGTTATAACCAACTCAAATATTTTGTTTTACAATGAATGTTGTTTACCGAAAATCCAAAAGTAAATTTAAAACACGAAATATCTCGGTAATTATTAAATTTAAGAATAAAGAATACTGTATAAAAATTAAGAGTACACTTAATGAACTTTCTTATGATGATATAAAATACAGGGTGTTCTATTTAAAAAAATAAGAAAATGATGTCACTGAGTAATGGATCACGCTGTATTGAAAGTTACGATTTATCAAAAATTTAATACTTTGAAAAAAATTAGACGATATTAAAAATTTTTACAGGTAGAAAATATTTTTTCTTTTGTTTAATTTATGAGATACCGGGTATTGAATATAACAATTTTTTAGGTTATTAATGGCAATATCTTTTAAAGTACTATGTATAACATATTAAACCTTTATATTGACGTGATGGGTAAAAGAAACGCAATTCAAATTCAAAATAGTACACAAAGTGTTCTATTTAAAAATCATAACTTTGCGCTACCTACAAGTAATGAAACACACTGTATAATTGTAAATAATTTTAAAACATGTAGCTTAAGTATACCTAAATTTTATCTAAATACATTTTTTTGATATTTTTATAATAACGGATATATCGAGCTTTTTCACACTAATGCCGCACCCTGTATTCTTCAACATTTCATAATGATATTTTTAATATTTTCATTTTTTCCGAAAATATTATTTTACCAAAATTAGTACGAGTATCAAAAATATTTTTTTTACATTATAAAAAAAACTACATACACTATGAAACAAATAAGAACTACTGAACATGAAACCATAAAATCATATAAATTGAGAGAAACACAGATAGTTATAAAATATCAAGAGATAACTGAATTAAATATGAAAATACAAAAGGAAAAGTTGAACACAAAAATGTTGAACAAACCTGGCAGACATTCAAACAAATTGTATTAGATGGAGCCAAAGAAGCATTTGGAACTAACAAACAAATAGAAAGAAAAACAAACAGAATGGTGGAACAACGAAATTGAACAGCAAGTTTATGAAGGCAAATGGCGAGTATCTAAGGGATAGGAGTGATGAAAAGTATAATTTATATAAAGAAAAAAAGAGAAAAACGAAAGACATGATAAAAGAAGCAAAAGAAAAGAGTTGGACACGGTTTGGGAAAAGATAGAAAGAAACAGTAAGAAAATTAAAAACGGTTTTATAAAATATTAAAGACAATGAGGAAAGGTAAAACAATACATAGCACAGTAATTAAAGATAAAAGGAGAAATAATAACAGAAGAACAGCCAATAATGAAAAGATGGAAAGAATATTTTTAACGAACTCTTAAATATAAAGAAAGACAAAGAAGAGGAGAAGAAGAAACAAAATTAGAAGAGAGAAGGAATAACAGAAGTAATCAAAAGAAAGAAAAGATAAACAAAGTCATGACAACACAGAAAAGGAATAAAAATAGAGGAAGTAAATGAAGCATTGAACACAATTAAAAATGGTACACGACAAAATATCAGGAGAAATGTTAAATTATATGGGACAGGAGGGAAGACGATTGTTATGGGAAGTGTATAATAAAGCATGAAAGGAAGAAAATTCCTCAGGACTGGGAGACTAGTGTAATAGTACCATTAATAAAACAGGAGATACAAGAAACTGTAACAACTATAGAGGAATAACACTATTAAGTACAGAATTAAAGGTATATGAAACAATATTAGAAAAAAATAAGAAAAGACCCAGATGCGACAATAACAGAAGCTCAAAGTGGATTCAGAAAGGGAAGAAATGTACAAGACCATATATTTACACTAAAACAACTAATATACAAAACACTGATGAGTAAACAAAGAATACTTTGTTTTTATAGACCTGGAAAAAAGCCTTCGACGGAGTAATAAGAGAAATGATGTGGAAATTATTAGAAATACGAAAATAAATAATAAACTCATACAAGCAATAAAAAGCATATATAGTAAGACCTGGAATTATATAATTAAGGATAACTGGAAATCTACCATGTTTGAAACACAAGAAGGACTGAGACAAGGGGACCGTTGAGTCCAGCTCTATTTATAATAATGATAGATGAAATAATTAAAGAGTGTGAAACACGAGTAAAAAATTACAAATAGGATATAGAAATCTAAAAATTAAGAAAATGTCGGAGTGCGCGTTTGCGGATGTTTTAGTAATAATGGCAGGAAATGAAGAAAATTACAGATATTAAAACAAAAATATAAATATTTGGGAGTAATAATAGAAGAAAATGGAGAACAA
The DNA here is from genome assembly GCA_030710515.1 of Abscondita cerata. Lineage (NCBI taxonomy): Eukaryota > Metazoa > Arthropoda > Insecta > Coleoptera > Lampyridae > Abscondita > Abscondita cerata. The sequence continues at coordinate 183,585 of JALBCR010000372.1, read as the reverse complement.
GAAGAGGACATAAAAAAAAGATTGTAAAGTCCTTAAAATGTTTCACTTAATGAAAGATACATTTATAGGAAAAAAAGAAATCATTAAGAAAACAAAAATGAGGATATTCAAACAATATATAGACCAATATTAACATATGGATGTGAGTCATGGGTTGTATCGAAAAGAATGCAAATCAAAATACAGGCACTAGAGATGAAATACTTGAGGAAAGTAAAGGAATAACTAAGATAGATAAAATTAGAAACCAAGAAATACGACAGATTTAGAGGCAAACGAATTATTGAAATTCATAGAACAGAAACAGCTAAACTGGTGGGGACACATGCAAAGAAGGGACGAGAACAGAACTGTAAAGAGAGTATGGAAATCAAGAATAATGGAAAACGAAGAAGAGAAAGGCCGAAGGAAACATAAGATGGAGTAATAGGCAAATTTATAAAAACGGAGGAAAACAATGAAAGAAGCAGAAACCCTACCTAAAGATGGAAAAAGTGGTCTAAGTTTGTGAGGGAGTGCAAAACGAAAACAAGGACAGATTAATCGCAGGTGAAATAACTAAATTGGGAATAAAGTGACGAACTTTAAAACACTACAGTTGAAAGTTGCAGTTAGCAAAAGACAGATGAGAAGGGGAAAAGATTTGTACAGAATGAAATAAATAATGTTAGATATAAGTTCATAAGTTTTGTTTATATTTAAATAAGTGTAAAATTTAATTTAATTTAATGTAACCATAGGAACCAAAGAATTGTTTAATTTTTTTATATTGTACAGTAGTTAGAATGTAGTATCTGACACCGAAAGGTATGAGGATGTATTACATAGATTTTGTTAAATGTGTTCAAAAATGTATAAACAACTAAAATATTGTAAAGCATATTGTTGAAAAAATTTTGAAAACAAAGTTTCCGGTTTGGGGATAGTCACCTGAAGATATTTTACTGCTGTTTATTTTTTTTCGTTTACATTTGCGATAGATTGTGTAAATATGTTTATAGCAAAAAAATTAATTGAACAATAAGACTCGAACTATTTAAATAAAATATGAACATTATATTTCAAAATTATTATTTTGTTTTAACCTTAGTGTTTTGAGTTCGATTTTTATGAATAAATAATAAACGTTATTTAATAATAAACAAAAATATTAATATAGAAAAAAATTAATTTAGATTACAAAACTTTTATACAAAGGAAATGTATTTTTACCTATAATAACGTAATGCGTAGTGTGCATACTAAAAATTATATAAAAACTATTTCAATTTTTTTACAATAATTTGCATATATTTAGTCCTTCCGGTCAAACTACAAAACTCTTAGTTTTTGGCGACGATTTGTACCTGATTATTAGTGGGTGTTTTTTCAAGCCAGATCTAAAATGACGAGTTGTGGAAATTACATTAAAAACATAGAGCAATAGGTAGGCCATCAAACAAACACGTCAAAATTAAATATTTTTTTTTAATGGGAAATACAAAGTCGTTCTTGGATTTTGTTTCTATATTTTTTGATGTAATACGAATAGTATGGAATAAAGAATTTTTTTTTATTTCGAAAGCAACAAATCCAAGTTTTTTCTCGTTTACCGAAAATATTAATGTATTTATTTTTAGCATTTTACGTTTAACGAACATTATTAATTATCAGCTTGATAACGCAAACCTTGCGTTGCAAAATGTCGCATATTGATCCTCTTATATAATAATTTATAAATAAATTTGACTTGTTACATTCAAAAGCAACGAACTGAAAACATTATTTATTCCATACTTTTGTTGTTTATATTGCACCAAAAATAATTAAATATTTTGTAATAAAGTTGTGAATTTATTAACCTAGACGTTCTACGTTCTTCTGGTATGGAAGATTGAAGCACCCACTAATAATTGGTGAGAAACACGCCAAAATATTAGAGATTTAGTAGTTTGGCTTTAAAAATAACCCTCCTTTCTGAAAAAAGGGCTCAAGCTTTTGTGGTCTTTAGCACAACTCTAGTGTTTACAGTAATCTTATTTATGCATTAAAACTAACCGTTTTTAAGTCACGTTGTATTCGGCTTTGTGTGAATTTTTTTACATGATTTCAATGTTTTTCTTCTACCATTAAAGAATTCTCATTTGCAATTTAATTAATAGTTTTGTTTACTAATCGTAAAATATCTACATAATTGATGATGCAATTAAACTTTACTTTTCACTAATTTATTAAATCTACCATTTCAATATTATTACGTATGAACACTAGGTGGGTAAGGTTTTGGCTTATGGTTTTGTCACCACACTATACAGGTTTATACAGGTCTTCTGGGGCACCATACATAACACTTACATCACAATACAATAATGAAAATGTACCATACGAATAAATAAATAACTGTCTATTTAAAGAGTTAATTAATATTTGTTATTTTAATACGTTAATTCACTGGTGCATCCGAACTAAATAAATTTTTGTGTTCATTTCGCACTTTCACTGATAATCTAATCTCTCACGCATCTGTTACGTTACGTCACCCACGTCGTTCAGTACTTTTTCATTTATCGATAGAAGTAGCACAAAGATAAAGAACTTCTCTCTGTTAAATAAACCTCTTACTTTGAAAAACTAAACACATGATACAAAAAGAAGAAGGGCTTTTTAAAGATCTTTACTTAATTCAAAATTCCAAAACCAAGATGATTGAACCGGTTCGAAACTCATAGATCAAACAAAACAAAGATCTGTCGACGGAGTTGTTTCTGCTTAGGTTCTTGTGTTGCGTACAATTTTCTTTACTCGACAAATCCTGGGCTTAATTCCAACTGTCTAATTTTTTTTCAAAGTCCGTGACAGCTCAAAACGATTATTAATTTTAATTTTGTCTAAAAATATTAAATATATTTTATAGACATTATTTTGGTGGATAACTTCCTTGCTAGATTATTATAGGTATTTTGACCGATTGCTTTAATCCTGAGATTTATAAATGTAAATTATTTTATTATTTTGTGTAATAACTCACTCTTCTTTCTAATAAAACTAATCACCAGGTAAACCTCATGCAATCGTTAGACCTTCAAGCTAACTCATCGTTTGAATCTGAATCTATAGTAACATTCTATCAACCTATGCAGCTTCACAAAAACATGCGCCGTTTACGGTTAGTTTGTTATTGGTTGGTCAGTATTTAAAGAACTTTTACCCCACATAATATAGGGTGTACCTCGATGATAGCATGTATATTTTATAAATGTAATTTTTGAGAGTTGTTACAAAAGATCTAAAAACAGCAATTGCAGAGTCAAAATAATTTTTTCAACCCGTCTCGAGTTATTGAAGGGTGGTGGGAATTTTACTTCCTACTGCTTCCTAACGTATTTAATGTTAAAAGGATTCAGTGTGTATGAAATAATAAAAACTTCTATTAACACCTTAATTAAATTTTTATTGTTATTATAAACCATTATTATTGTTCAATGTGCAGCTCCTTGCATTAAAAAAATAGCATTTTTTTACAAATCATGGTATTTTATGAAGAAAGGGTTAATATACAGAGAAACTTTGCGCATTGAACATTAATAACGTGTCCTCTTCTCATTAGCTTTAGTGCTACATAAACTGCAACGTCGGTAACCTTTCTCTTGGTTAGACATATGCTTGACGACAGTCTTTGAACAACGTTTTCTTTGAGGAAAATTGATATGAGTTTTCTAACCCGATTACTGCTGAATGTTAGCTGGTCGTTTTTCTTTCTTTTCAAATTCATGAGCGTAATGCTTCATTGCAATTTCCATATTCAGTAAGTAATAAAAGGATTCCATGCCACCATTTCATTGAACTGCAGACCAATGGCATACCTTTTCCTCAATTATCAAATTTATCTACCTGGTCCATTATTCAGTTCCTAAATTTCAACAGCAGGAAATGTTCTAACTTTGATCTGTCTTTGTTTCGGCGTTGAACAAAACCAACGGCATAGATTTTTCTCGCCAAATTTTGAGGCTTCTTCAACATTTTCCGATTTGCCGAGATACATTTTGAGCTTTTTAAACACCATATTTTAAACTTTCGTTTTACCGGCTTCATAGGTATGTGTATTGTTTAACGTGCTTGTTTATGGATTTATCGATGGCAAAGGATAAAGAATGGGAGAAGTCATATTTCATTGTTTTAATGAATCCATTAATTAAGGCTCAATTTGTACAGTTTATCATAGTCTTGGTGTTCTCTTTGGTACTTACTTGTTATTATTGTAGAGTTGTAAATTTTTTATAATTGTATCTTTTTATGCCATAACGGCAGATACAGCTTTTACGCCAAGATAAGGGTAACTAGACCAATAATTTGAAACTTTAGAAAGGACATGAATAAATAAATCCAATTGTTGGAATAACTTGGTTCGTTTCTATTTCGGAGTAGCATATAAGTTTGTTTCGTCAATAATATTTTTCAAGATTTCATCATTAAAAATTTAGAAAATAGTCAACTTTATGGTCTTGGTTAGAGAAATGGTGAGTAGTCTTTACTGTTTGCCGTTTCGTCCTCACTTAATGTGCAATTTTTTTTCCATCACTCTTATTGACAGTCACCTGATTTGTACCTTTATTTTGAGTTAAGCTAAAAGCAACGTGCAACTTCTGTTGTCAAAAATAGAGGTCCAGGTATTATAATTTCAAGTGGGAATAATAATTCCCACCACTTTTGAGAGAAAGGACTGTAATCATCCCTAAAGAGCGCTTGTAGATTATCTGATTTTGCATTTGACTTAAATCAAATCGCATTTGTTTCCTTTTACGCCATTTGGTTTAACAATTTGTTTCGACCGTTTAATTTGCATTTGATTTTGTGTATCTGATTTTTAGAGTATCTATTTTCGTTTGATTTTTGTTTGAGATCGGGGTTGAAGCATGCGCACTGATTTTTTGAGTAGGTTGTGTTAGCTGCGAACCTTTAGTAGTGTGAATTTTTAATTTAATTTTTACTTTATAACGATCGATTTAGCTTATTAAGAACACCAAACAATAACGTCCATACGCAAAATTTTAAATCAAATTGCAACATCATTTGCTAATTTATTAAAAACCTAACATGCTGTCCCGTGACCTTCGTTTCTTAGAGGAACCACTTTTGTTGACCAAAGGTTCTTCTTTTCAAAATCATGTAGTCACACAGTGTAAACGGTAAAATGTATCCTATCCGATATTTTATTTGATGTAAATCAAAAACAAAATCAAATAGTGTAAAGCGGTTTTAAATATGTTCAGTTTCTTTTGATTTTTCTATTTGCACTACTATGCCCCAATCTTGGTAAGGAAAATTACTTTTTCTTCAAGCGTGCTAAAATATGAATTTTACTATACCGCATTGAATATATAGAACGACTACATTATTTTACGGCGTACAATAATATTATTATTTTACGCTCAATTAGTAACTTAGTTTGCCGGTAGAGGTATTAGCACTTTTTAAGCAGAAACGCCATTTAAAATTTAAACTTTTAAAAATGTCGCAAATTGAAGGAACTCCACCTAAAATAAAACAAATCGCCGATGCCTTAGTTGAAAATTTGATCCCCAACAAATCGCGCAAAATATATGATTTTGCTTACAATAAATTTTTGAAATGGGCGCAAGAAAATAATATAATCAATTACACAGAAAATGTTATGTTAGCGTATTTTTCCCATTTGGCGGAAACTATGAAAAGTTCGTCATTATGGGCACAATATTCCATGCTAAAGTGCCAATTAAATATTAAACATGACATAAACTTAAAAATTACGCAAAATTAATTTCCTTCTTGAAGCGCCAAGCTGATGGGTATCAACCAAAAAGCAAAAGTTTTCAAAAGAACATTTTAATAACTTTTTACAAAATGCGCCAAACAATGAATATTTGGCCATGAAGGTAATTTCAAATATAACTTTTTCAATCGCTAAAGTAGATACTATTTTCTTAGATCGTATTAATATTCGGAGTTAGTGGGGCATGTCGTTGCGACGAACTAGTCAATTTAAGAATACAGGATATCGAAGACCTGGAACGTATAATACTAGTAAAATTCCTAATACTAAAACGAATAAGTCACGGACATTTACCATAGTTGGAGATTTTATTTAAATTTATGTAGACAATATATGACACTTCGACCTAATGACATCAACATAACAAGATTCTTTTAAAATACCAAAATGGTAGATGCCACCGTGTCGTTATGGGGATACATAAAATTTCAGGTATACCAAAACAAGTGGCAACTTTTAAAACTACCTAATCCAGAGGAATACACTGGTCATACACTGCGACGAACCTCAGCTACATTGTTAGTTGACAATGGTGGAGACATTACCACTCTAAAAGACACGGTGGATGGAAATCTAACAATGTAGCTGAGGGATACATCGAAGACTCCTTTCAAACAAACGTGAAATTGCCAATAGAATATTAGGGTGCGATGAAGGTAACACATCTACCGTAACATCAGGTGATCTTAACAGGCCTAGTACTTCCACCGCAACATCGAGCATATCCCAGTCAAGTGAATATGAAATCCATCACGACTATAATGACGTCAATGTCAGTTCTAAAACAGCAAGTAGTGGATTAAATATTATTAACTCGACATTACAAAATTGTACCTTTAATATTACTATAAATAAGAAATAGGTATTTTTTCCACTATATAGTTACTACAAAAGAATGTTTGTTTTAAGTTTTCATCTGAAATAAGAGTTAATTATTATTATTGTTGTATTGTTAAATAATTATAGCTTTCTTTCTTACTCTACAAATTAATACAAAAATTTTCCTTTTACAAACTGTGTTAATACACACAACAAAAATAATGTTGTTTGACAGTCATGTTTGACAGTTGTAAAGTTGAGTTAACGCTGTTGCCTATTCATTCTAAAACCACCTCAATTACTTCAAGAATTTGGTTTTTACGCTTGAAGAAAAATAGTATATGCTACACGGAGTCGAACGCCTTTTGTGTTTCGCAAAGTATTTTACGGCCTCAGCTGCGCTTCGGCCGCAATACCTTCGCTCAACACAAAAAGAATGCGTTCTACTCCTAGTAGCATAATATACTATTATCTCCGATTGGCATTAAACGTCAGTCTGAGTGACATTTATCTTATCGTTCATAGAAGTAACACTTTTATTGCCTAGGCAGTAAAAATGATTTTTAATTTTTAAACCAAAAAGATACTCTAGTAAATTTAGTTACTGTATAATAAATTAATTATATTAGGGACGTTCTGGACCGGTTAAAAATAAGTTAAAAAATAATGTTAATTGTCGCGTTAATTGTCGTGTTATTAGCGATGACTTTTACTGGTTTAAAATAAGTAAATAGTTACAAAAAAGACAAAATTCAGAATTTTATTATACGAGGATGTATTGATATCTAGTTAGCCTAGACCAGTTCCTTGCATAAACAAAATATTGCGTTACCATAGCAACAAACAATAACTTATTAGAAGTGTCAGTGTAAAGTTTGACGTCAAAAAGTAAACCAGAGTCACGCAATAAATTAAATGAAAAAGATGTCCACCGAAATTGTGAAAATCGAAAAATTGGAGTATCGAGCCATCATCAAGTACCTGTATTTAAAAGGGTTAAGAGGTAAGCAGATTTACGAAGATATGCTTAATACCCTTGGTGATCAATGTCCTTCGTATGCGACCGTCAAAATTGGAATGCAAGCTTCAAAAGAGGTAAATTTTCCATTGAAGATGATGACCGATCGGGAAGGCCAGTTTCTGTGTCAGTCCCCGAAAATATCGATGCAGTTCATGACATGATTTTATCAGACCGTCGAATTGGGCTAAAACGGATATCTGAAGCACTGAATATTTCATACGAACGCGTTCATCATATGGTTCACGTCAATTTGGACATGAGAAAAATTGCTGCAAAATGGATCCCCAAATGTTTGAATGTTGACCAAAAGCGTGCAAGGGTAGAAGCATCGCGTTCGATCTGTGCTCGATTTGAAAACGATGTAGACTTCTTAAACCGAATTGTTACTATGGATGAGACTTGGGTACATTTCTACGATCCAGAAACAAAGCAACAATCGATGGAATGGCGACACTCTGGTTCTCCAAGACCTAAGAAGTTTCGTGTCCAAAAATCTGCTGGAAAAGTTCTTGCTTCAGTTTTTGGGATTGCCATGGAGTAATCATGATTGATTTTTGGATAAGGGTAGAACAATAACTGGAGATTACTATTCGACATTACTGACCACTCTACGGGAAAATATTAAAGAGAAAAGACGCGGAAAGCTATCCAAAGGTGTTTTGTTTTTGCAGGACAACGCCCCTGCACACAAATCTCATGTTGCCATGCAAAAATTCGTGATTTAGGGTTTGAATTACTAGAACACCCCCTTATTCACCCGATTTGCTCCGTCCGACTATCACCTCTTTCCTCAACTGAAAAAGTTTAAAAGGTCGTACATTTTCTTCCAACAAGGAGGTAATAGAAGCTGTGGAGGTCTGGTTTGCAGAGCAAGAAGAAACATTTTTTTGAAAGGTCTAGAGACGTTGCAGGTTTGCTGTAATAAATGTATCCAATTAAGAGAAGAATATGTTGAGTAATAAAATATTTTGACATTGAAATTTTGTTTGGTTCTATAGTAGGCTAAGAATTTTTAATATATCCTCGTAATTTTAACTATAACATCCATAATTAAATTAAAACAGAATATAACACAGAACATAACAAAAATGTAAGTAGATGAAATTCTACATATAATACATATTAATGATTATTGTGAACATTTATAGTAATTTGTAAACAATTTTCCAACATTACTCCACGGGCTTGATAATTCGTTGTGCCTTTTGTAATCATATATATATATATATATAATTATTTTTATTTATTTAGAACTACAACCGACGATATTTTGTTCTTTGGGATTTGAAAAAAGTCTTTCACTAACATTTGTTTTTGCAGTTATAGAGTCTTCAATTTAACCTTTGGCTATTGTTAATGATCTCCAACCACTATGTCTTTTTAACATGGTTATATCTGCCCCAGAGTCCACTAACAATCTTGCAGAACTTCTGAGAAAACAATGGCCAGTAAATTCTTTTGGGTTTGGTAATTTTAAAAATTTTGCAATTTCTTCTAGCATTTTTTAAAATTTATGGATACCAAGCGGTTGTTTACATGCCTTACCATTATTTTAAAAATTAGGTAGCCAGCTTGATGGTCTACAATCTTCATATTTTCTGTAGAAGTTTAAAATTTTTTCCTCATATTTTCAATTTTAGTTTTTTCCATTCGATATAGCTCATCACTTGCACATGCTTCCGCTATGCCAAAAATTAAAGCAACCTAAAATAAAAAATCGTTTATTTAATACTAAATTAAAAATTTATCATTTCTAGATTCTTACCTTCGTAGATAGGTATATATTATCTAGAGCTTCCAACAAAATTCCTGAATTTGTGATTTCTGCAGTACTCGGGATTTTTGGCACTATAACCATCTGATTGACGCTTTAAAAAGGCTCGCAGTTTTAAATATTTAGATATATCTATTGTATTGTTAATATGCAATGTAGTCTTCAACATAGAATATGTAGACCAGAAATTTTCTATAACATATTTTATACAAATGTCTGGATTTTGTAGGCAACAAATTATATTCTGCATTTTTTGCCAATTCTTCAATTTCGGGAGGTGTTAAGTTATTCAAGAAAATATTGGTCACACTGTCTGCATCTGTATCAATATTATTGGGTAGTTGTTCTAAGGTTTCGTGAGTTCTACTTAGTACTCGGCTAACCCACTCTCAAAAATTTCCTAGCTAGCATCTTCCTTGTTTCTGACGAATTCTTTTACGTATCCTTTCTGTTACAGTGTCAAACATCCATCCTCTTATGCTGCTTCAAGCACTTCCCTAGAAACAACAAAAAATGTAGCAGATGTTCGGAGGAGACAATGCCCAGTATATCATTTGCTTTTTCTAACTTTAAAAATTTGCCTATTTTTTGTAGGATCGTAAATGATCTTGGATTTCTAGTTTTGGTATATGTTAAATGGACTTACTTTTTATCAGTTAAGTATGTGTGATTTAGAGCTTTATTTAAAAAGATTCTAGTTGATCACTTGTTATTACTTTTGATTTCTGGGGGGTATAATCTTCATTTTTTCTATTCAAAATGCTCTAATTTAGAAAATGTTTCACACTTTTATACTATTTTTTGACATTTAACCTTGCTTTAACCATTAAAAAATGGGACCGACAATGTTGATGATTTCAAAATTTTTAAGCCAAATCAGCAAAATATCCTAATAAGACAGCTTTCCGTAATTATGTTTTTTACCTTCTTCTGATCAAACTCACTTCAAAAATGTTTATAAGCAAATTAATAGATTTTTCTGATATTTTGTGGCAATTCAAGACAACTTGCGCCATTTCTGCTTTAGGCAACCTTATTTGAAACTCATTATCACGCGAATAGGTGAATTGTTGACAATTTTTTTCACAAAACATTGATAAAGAATTCCATGACTGCGTGGGTACCAGATTTTACGATACATTCTTGCAATTTGACCGGTAGCTATTTTTTACAATTTCTAACTTTATTTTTGTCATGTTTTTGTTGGTTGACAAAAATTGTTTTTAGTTTATGTATTACCTTTAATCGATTTTTTTTTTCTATGTTTTGAAGTTTTATATTTTGTCAGAATAAATTAATTGACATAACTGAGAAGGGAGAAAGTATTTGATCAACAACTAGCGTTTACAGTGGATATGGATCATGGGAAAAAAGTAACCGGTACTGAAAGATTTCAAATATGAGGGCATTTCATTAACCTAAATTTTAATTATTAGGTGGTAATCCAAAATTATAACTCTAAGGAAAAAATTCAAAACGTGAAAACCATTTATTACTTCCTATTTTGGGTTATAATACCAAACGCAACATTTAATACGTATGTCATTACTTTGGGACGATTGCTTGAAAAGGTTTTTGAAGTAGACTTTTGTGAGTGTTTAATTGAGTAGATCACTCTGTGCTTTTAGATAAACTGAAATGTTTCGGAATGTTTTAAAATTTTCGCATTTCCTATTCCCTGATATCTTCTGGGGCGCAGTAAGAATTACAAAACTACTTTATCTAAAATGTTTTTTTTTTGTTTTCTTAAGGATCTGAGACGTTCTCGGAGGGTTACAGATCGCGAAGTACGTCGCTTAAGAATTTTGACCATAAGAGACAGATTTTTAACAACTCAATCAATTGCAAATGATTGATGTGAGATGTAGAACTCCGAATGTCAATGTTATCTGTTTATCGCCGATAAGATCTTATGGGTTGCATTCATATCTTCCATTTTTATGTCTTTCTTACACTACTTCACCGTCTACGCAGACTTGAGTGGAGCAACGAAAAGGTTAATTGGGCGAAAGAATGGCATCAAATTGTGTTTAGTGACGAGTCCCGATTTTACTTGTGGGCCCACGATGGTTATAGTAGGGTCAGACGGACGCGTGGAGAACGTAAAAATCCAACACAGCTCTCACTCAAGGAGTTATGATATGGGGTGCAATATGTTACAGTAGCAGATCACCCTTGGTATTTATTAACGACAACTTAAACGCAGCCGGTTACATTGCTAATGTGTTACAACCCGTTAGGCTTCTATATCTTCAGGAGCTGCAAAATCACATTTTCTACCAGGATAATGCGCACCCTCATACGGCAGGGGCTACAACACGGTTTTTGAAAGAAGTTAATATTGCCGTTTTCCCATGGCCTGCTCGGTCGCCTGATTTGCAGCCCGTTAAACATGTATGGAGATGATAGGTAGGCGACTGGGTAATTTACCACACCTCCAGTTAAATTACACAATCTCCAGCTACATATTCAAGAAACTTGGGACGATAAACCACAAGCAGCTATAGATAACTTGATTGTTAGCATGCCAAGCCGTCTACTAAATGAGTACATTACAAATCGTAGCAAAGCAACTCAATATTGAAAAAACTTTTTAAGCTTTCTTTTTTTTTTTAATTTTAATTATTACTTTGTTTAATGAAAATAGAAGTTTCCTGAAAATTTTGATAAAATCGTTCAACAACTTCTGGGTGCTGAAATTTTTCTGGAAGTCAGTATGTTAGTTATATCGAATTAGTAATAAGTTTTTCTTTTCTCCCTATGTTTTGTAGTAAATCATATGCAGATTATGATGTATAAATTGCTATGATTTTTGGGATGCACCTGTAAATTGTGTCGAGCGGTTTGGCATAGAATTTTACTTTTTTAAAAGATATTGTTACACTTTTGTATATAAAAATTCCTTCTGAGTTATTTTGTTAGGAACTCATTTAAACATTTGAAAATGACTTCTTGAAATAAAACAATGTCTTTTAGTTTGTAGCATTATGTTTAGTTTAAACGTTACCTGTAATTTAGTGTTAAACGTAGAGTATCAGTATTGTCGTGATGAAAATTGGTTTTATTTTCAAACAAACAATAGCCAGTTGGTGAAAGTGTGTTAACAGGAACTCATGAGTCTAAGTTGAGTCCTTTTACATTTGTGTGCATGCCTGGAAAAGCAGGAAAATTCCAATTTTAGACGTTTTGGTGAACCTAGTGAAACAAAAGTTTTAGTGCAAGAAATGGCGAACTAACATTTATTAAACATTTTCTGGTGTAAGAAAGCTCAAAAACAACGTCAAATATACCAATTTAGTTGTGAAAATAAAGAAAAACGATGTTTTAAATTCAAAATATTGATAAACGGCGCGACAGAATTTTTTGAGGCTTTAATCTTTTGGCTTAAAGTAAATTAAGCAACAATTTGATATTAATTTTAATATAACTTATTAAAATTTAATTTATCGACGAATAAACAAATAATACGTATTTTAAGATTATTATCTTCCGGGTTGAGCTGTGTTCGTCCTTCCTTCCTACGTTCTCTGCTTGAAGTTTCGCTAACCATGCTGTTAGCTTCTTCAGAAGTTACCTAAAGACTGATGTTGCTTGTCTTCTGCTCGTCGTTATATACCTATGTTCCGTTACGGTTGGTTGATGTCGATCAGTGACGGGTGGTTGGTTTTCAATGGTTGGTTGATCTTCTGTTTGGTAAGTTGACTAATTTTGTGGTGACATTTGTTTTCTTTGTTTTTGTGAAGAGTTAGTTTCACGTGTTGCTTAATCGGTAACCATCTTCTCGATTGAAGTTATTCTTATTTTTCATAATTTCTAGGATTCTCTGATTATCCTGGATAGTGGTTGTTAGCCCTTGACAGAACTTCTTTAGCTTCCTCGAAGTTGATGATGTGTTTTCCTTTTTCGTGTAGATGTTCTGCGATTGCTGATTTGTCTACCGCTCGGACTTGGCCTCGGTGATGTTCTTTTAATCTACATTTTATGTTGCGCCCGGTTTGACCAATGTAGACCTTTCCACATGAACAATCAATTTGGTAGACCGCTCTTTATTAGAAGGTAGTAGTTGCTGGATTTTTCTAACCGTTCCAAACCTGACACCGATATTCTTCGTCTCCAATGATTTTTTAATTTGTCAGTTACTCCAGCAATAAATGGCAAACGAGCGTAGGTGGTGACCTGTTCCTTCTCTTTTTGGATTTCCTGGGACAGGCGGCTTTTACTTCTTTTCTGGTATAGCCGTTCTTCATTAGGGCTTGTTGTTGACGAAGCTAACAGCATGGTTAACGAAACATCAAGCAGAGAACGTAGGAAGTAAGGACGAACACGGCTCAACCCGGAGATAATAATCTTAGTGACAACAGCCACGAAAGCTACATTCATACAAATACCTATTTTATCGCATTTAAACAAATAAATAATGCGTCTTTTCGAAAACTTATAAAGAAATTAAGGGCTGATTCCAAAGATACGACGCAGAATTCACGTCGAATTTCACAAAAAGAAATAATAATAAGATTTCGACGTCAAAGTAAATAATAATTGAAGAAGAATTAAAAAAGAATTTAAGCTTTAAAACAAATAATGTAGTAACGACGTTTGATACAATTCAACTTACATTTATAAATTACAAAGGAAGGGAATCTAAAAGTCAGTTTATGTGCAAGTGAAAAGTTTAGTGAAAAGTAAGATGCCACAGAGACAAAAAAATATTAGTGAAGAGAGAATATAATAATTAAAAAACTTACCTGTGTTCTTCACACGTGAGGAAAAGGGAAAACGATGATCACAACCAGACGTACCATCTAAGAACTAAGGTTAGTTTAAGTTTATTTGTTAGTACGTTAAAATAGTTTGTTTTTGGGCGAGTAAACGTAACGAGGTTAAGTTACTACTATCTGAGTAGTGGTGTGAATACTAACCCAATTTTTAGTAAATGTTGTGATAATTAATTAAAAAATACGCAACAATTGTAAAATAAAAATTGAAACTTTTGTAACCTTGATTAAATTTACGGGCTTAGGGAAATGCAATGAACCCGTAATGATTACTAAAAATCGGATTATTGATTGCAAAATTATTATGATGAAGCAATTTGGCAAGTACCCGGAGATAAGACTTGCTAAGGTAGAAAACGGCCTGCTAAAACTATCGCCCGAGTAAGTATTACACAAATTAAACTTAAACCTAATATTAGTTATACTTAAGCATAATACGCGAAGATCTTCGAAGGGAGTTCCTGCTGCTGTAGGTCGACGTTTAAGGACCGGAATGCCAGCGCGAGGACATGGAGCGGGACGTCGCCGATGAGAAAGGAGAATCTGGGCCCGCTCGAAGACGTCTTCGTTTGTCGGCATGGAAATGTAATGATTAGCGCCTTATCGCAGACGTCACCTCGGAGCTGATTAAAGGTGTCTTCAGCAATACGTTAAGGGAGACGTGATAATAATAATAATTCACTCCAGGTATAGGACACCAATAATTTATCATAATTTAATGAAGTTCTATTTACAGCAGAAAGTCAAGCCCTTTCATGTTCTTGTACGCATCGCCATAATAATAAATATAATAGAAGGTAACCCAAATTGGAGGAAAGAAACCCAATGGTAGTTTCTCCAAAAAATATAAATACATGGGTAGAAACAAGGGAGAAATTACAATCGAGCATAACGTAGGTGGATGGTGAAATGCAATGCGCGAATACTAAATGAAGAAAGAAATAAATTATTCTTATCAAGCGGCCATGCAATTCACCATCGTCGCCTTATCAAATAGTGGTCTTTAATAATTAGAATAAATAACGCCACTAATTTGTAAAACGGCGCCGTAATGAATGTTAATGTTAAATATGAATTATAAAACACAATTAAATATAAGTTTACTTACTCGTGCTAATTTATCTAAAACTTAAATTACACGCATAGAGAAATCGTACGCGAAAGAACGGTTTATTAGATGGCCGTTACCTTCGCATTGCCTTATCTCCGGGCAATGTTGTGGGGAAGATAATGTCTAAAAGAATTTACCTTGAACTATACAAAGTGTTTACGAAAATACGTAACACCCACCCCGACAAAAGGAAAAGCGAAGCGTACAATAAAAACTAAACTCGGAAAGGTTTTAAAATTGGATGTGAGATTTAGTGATCTCACCAGACCCTTGATCTTCTAACAGTACGGAAGCAGGCGTCGTGAAGCCTTTGATGATTTTGGGATTGGACCATTTTGGATGAAATTTGGAATCCATTGTTAACGATGGAGCCGGGCCAATTGACGAACAACTACCAATTGCCCAATTTTAAAATTAGTAATTGGAAGTTTGCCAGGGTTGTAATATTTTTGGCCTTATTATGTGCTCGTTGAAGATGGCTCAGAACCTCATCCTTGGAAGGAATGGTATCTTTAGTTTGCAGGCATTCAAGGTGCCATAGGTTGTCTAAAGGGGTATTAATTTCCTATTAAGGAAAACTGACGCAGGAGAGGCACCAGTTGCTTCGTGACGAGTACTGTTATAATTTAAAACAAAGAAAGGAAGTAATTGATCCCATTTAGAATGTTTTTCGGCATATTGTTTTATTAATAAAGTTATGTTATATTTTATGTTACGATTTACCCTCTCGCTCATGTTTCCAGCGGGACTATAAGGGGACGTAAATGCTTGGCGTACACCCCAATTAAGACAAGCCTGTGCCATAAGGTGACTAGCGAAACACTTAGCGTTGTCGCTTACTAAAACCTTGGGCGGGCCGTAAGTGGAAAATAAATCAGTTAGACACTTAATAGTAACGCGAGCGGTGGAACGCCGGGTTGGATAAACCTTTACCCACTTAGAAAAAGCATCAACGCATACTAGCATGTGTTTGAATCCATCGGATGAGGCGATGATAGGGCCTACATAATCGATATAAATTTTTCCCACGTAAACTGAGGGATAGTGCTAGCTAGATGCACGTTTACCTTTGAGTTTGAGGGTTTACACATTTGGCAAAGTTTACACGTAGAAATATATTCTTTAATCTCCTTATACATGTTTGGCCACCAGAACCTTTTAGCCACTGAACGATAAGTCTTGGTAATCGAATTGTGAGCGCCAATTCTGGAGTCGTGGAAATAATACATAATAACTGATCGAAGATTAGTGGGGATTACGACTCGACGAAGTTTTTCCTACCTACCAAACGACACAACAAACCATTCGCCACTGTAAAGTTATTAACGCCTTCACCATCCTGAGGGTGGCTCAAAGCGAGTTTACAATAGTCGTCGTCTTGCTGACGTCGGTGGATTGAGAGAAAAGATTCCGGAATTTCCACTAAAGCGTTCAAACATAGCGGATCACTATCGTCTTCAGAATTTGATGGAGGCTGATCATCAAAAAGGCGAGAAAGACCATCCGCGATAATATTAGATTTGCCCGGGATGTGCTCAATAGTGAAGTTAAAACGCGAGAGTTTTAACATCCATCGCCCATACTTCGATAACTGCCGGGGTTGTTGGCGAGCCAACGAATAGCACAACAGTCGACTTGCAGAATAAAATGTGAATCGGACAAGTAATCCTCAAACTTATCTAGTGAAAAGATGACACCTAAGGCTTCCTTCTCATATGCCGAATACCTCTGCTCTGTAGGAGATAATTTTCGGGAAGCATAAGAAATCGGGTGGAGACCGTCTTCAAAACGCTGCAGGAGAACACCTGCTATGCCGAGATCGCTCGCATCGGTTTGCAAAACAAATTGCTTATCAAAATCAGGCAGACGCAAAACGGGTGCGTGCATAATTGCCGACTTAAGCCGATTAATAGCATCAATGTGAGAAGATGTTAAAATAAAGGGTTGATTTTTCCTTTTAAATCATTTAAAGGTGCGGCTATCTCACCAAAATTTTTGATGAAACGGCTGCAATAAGAAAAATACCTAACATCTGTTGTAACTGTTTTACATTCTTGGGAAGGGGCATTTGAGCAATACTTTCTACGCGAGAGGGGTCGATCTGAACACCGCGCGCGGATATAATATGACCGAGGATTCTTAGTTGTCGCATGGCAAAACGCGCTTTCTCGGGGTTTATAGTAAGCCCCTTTTGTCGAAAACGATCCAAAACTAGTTTTAAATGTTCTAAATGTTCGTCTGGATTTTTAGAAAATACGATAAAATCATCGAAGTACGTAAGGAGACACTTGCCCTTAAGTCGGAGAAATCACGAGCGATTAATCGTCCTAAACCAGTGGCGGATGTTTTAAACCAAACGGTAAAAATTGAACTCAAAATGTCCTGCCTGAGTCACGAAAGCTGTTATCGGTTTCGATTTTTCGTCAAGTGGGATTTGATGATATGCCGCATTCATATCAAATAAGGTAAATATCGAAGATCCGTGCAAACAATTAAAAATAGAACAGGTAGTCACACCTGGAAAGGGATCAAAATGAATCACCTTATTAACAGCGCGGTAGTCAATGACCATGCGTTTCTTCTCTGAATTTTTCTTACTGATTAAGAAAACAGGAGAAGCGTAATTAGAATTGCTTAATCTAATGATTCCTTTATTTAATAGATCGGTTACGTGACTATTAATTTCCGCCTGTCGAATAGGGTTGACCATAAAGGGAGGGCGGTAGACAGGGTTAAAGGAATTTAACTTAATGCTATAACTGAAATTTTTGCAGATCCCATTTTATCTGACAACACATCAGAATAATTGGCAATTATACTATTGAGACGATGCGATTGAATTTCATCCAAAGCATATTGAATTTCACAAATTGCGTTTAATGCAGATTGTGAGAGTAACTGCGAATGTTTTAAAATGGAATCTTCACTTCGGTATTAAACCTAAAACTTAAACAGTTTTCTGTAAAATTTAAAATAGCATTCATCTTGCGAAGAGAATTTATACCAATTATAATTTGAAAATCGGACCTTGGCACGACCAAAAATTTTAATGGCCAGGAAAATTTATTAATCTTAACAAAAAGGAGGATTGTTTAGATACCTTAATCAATGAAGCGTCAGCTAACCGAACTACCCTGTTACAAGAGGCGAACCCTTTATTGAGCAATTTATTTATAACATTAGCGCATTTAAGCGAAATGAAATTATGAGATGCTCCGGTATCGCATAATGCTTGAAAACTGTTGTTCGCTATAGCGACATTAATGAACGGGAGATAATTCTTGTAGCTTGAAACGACATGATTAAGAGGGTAAATTAGTTTTTGGATATGATGCTTCCTTGTTTAAACGTTTTTGACAAACAGTAATATTATGGCCATAACGTTTGCAATAGTTACAGAATTTAAAAGTTTTATTTTTAAAGGTTGGTAGCGGTTTATTGTCACTGCTACTGTCACCAGAAGCAACAGGTGTTAAAATCTGCGTATCACATTCCTTTGAATTAGAAAAGTGAGTATTCACCGTCAATGAATCTACAGCTAAAGACTTGCTACGTCTTTCAATAGAAGCCGCTAACCGATAAACATTTTCCAACTCGGCAAGGGATTCGGGTTCCGGAATGTGTTTGATTAATTCGAAGGTGGTACGGTTCATGTGTGCCCAAATGATTGAAATTAAATTGGTTTCGGAATGCGAAACATATAATGCAGAAGCTTTAGATAAAATATCATTCGCAAATGGTTCGAAACCTTCGTCAGGTTTTTGCAAACGATTAATAAATCTGTCCGCAAGCAATACACGGTCAGATGCATTGATATAATTAGCTAACAAATAACGTTTAATTTCTGGCCAAGATTGACTATTTGGTGAAAACCAATGAGAAAGAATATGTGAATCAACCTTAACTGCGAGAGCTGTGAGTAAACTCGAATATCAACATTGGGTATCTTCAAAATTTTTTCAACAGACTCGATAAATAAAATAATACTCTCGGGTGAACTGTGAACCAATTTAGGTACAGAAGCTTGAAGTTCATCCGAACTAACCTTAAATTTAATTAATGAAGTCTTTTCAAGTCTTTGGGTAATGTGAGCTATGCTCTTACTTAAATTTAAAATAGCGGTTTGATTATTATGAGCGATTTTTATGTCTTGCGCTAAAGAAGCAAGCGAGGGTTTAGTAGCTGTTCGACCCTTTACTGCAGGCACCCTTATAATTTTTGAACCGCCAGGTAATGAGGCCTTCCTTTCAGATTCGGAAGCAGACGCCTCAACATCGGAAACACCTGGATTGGGGTCCTCTAAATTAGAGGGTACGTTCAACATAGTTTTTCCACTTCGCAAAGTTATAGACATAACTAATAGGGTAATGAATCTATAAATTCGTAATAATAATTAATATTAAAAATTATAATATAGCAATCAATGGAAATTAAATGATTCGATTAAAGTGCACGTAAGTACGTAACACAACCACGCTCTGCTACCATTTGTAACCTTGATTAAATTTACGGGCTTAGGGGAAATGCAATGAACCCGTAATGATTACTAAAAATCGGATTATTGATTGCAAAATTATTATGATGAAGCAATTTGGCAAGTACCCGGAGATAAGACTTGCTAAGGTAGAAAACGGCCTGCTAAAACTATCGCCCGAGTAAGTATTACACAAATTAAACTTAAACCTAATATTAGTTATACTTAAGCATAATACGCGAAGATCTTCGAAGGGAGTTCCTGCTGCTGTAGGTCGACGTTTAAGGACCGGAATGCCAGCGCGAGGACATGGAGCGGGACGTCGCCGATGAGAAAGGAGAATCTGGGCCCGCTCGAAGACGTCTTCGTTTGTCGGCATGGAAATGTAATGATTAGCGCCTTATCGCAGACGTCACCTCGGAGCTGATTAAAGGTGTCTTCAGCAATACGTTAAGGGAGACGTGATAATAATAATAATTCACTCCAGGTATAGGACACCAATAATTTATCATAATTTAATGAAGTTCTATTTACAGCAGAAAGTCAAGCCCTTTCATGTTCTTGTACGCATCGCCATAATAATAAATATAATAGAAAGTAACCCAAATTGGAGGAAAGAAACCCAATGGTAGTTTCTCCTAAAAATATAAATACATGGGTAGAAACAAGGGAGAAATTACAATCGAGCATAACGTAGGTGGATGGTGAAATGCAATGCGCGAATACTAAATGAAGAAAGAAATAAATTATTCTTATCAAGCGGCCATGCAATTCACCATCGTCGCCTTATCAAATAGTGGTCTTTAATAATTAGAATAAATAACGCCACTAATTTGTAAAACGGCGCCGTAATGAATGTTAATGTTAAATATGAATTATAAAACACAATTAAATATAAGTTTACTTACTCGTGCTAATTTATCTAAAACTTAAATTACACGCATAGAGAAATCGTACGCGAAAGAACGGTTTATTAGATGGCCGTTACCTTCGCATTGCCTTATCTCCGGGCAATGTTGTGGGGGAAGATAATGTCTAAAAGAATTTACCTTGGAACTATACAAAGTGTTTACGAAAATACGTAACACTTTCTTCAATTTTAATTGAATTGCGTGTGTAAATGAACTGGGTTGCTTTATTCCTGATTAACTCCATTCTTTGTATTTTTGTTTTGCATTTGTGTACTGGCATCTCATTTTTTTAAAGTGGATTTAATATCAATTTGATTTCAAAATTGATGGCTCCTTACTTGCATGGTTTTTTTAAATACTTGTTTTATGTTGGAGTTAACCCGATGTTTTCTAGCCTCTCTTTCTTTGGGTCGTCTAGGCGGTGTTTGCTTCGACGTACCTATTCATTAAATTTTTGTTGTTACCGCTCTAATAAATTAATTAATCCCCACGTTTGCGTTTTATTTAATTTAGTTGTCTATTTCAACGTCACAACATGTTCATGGAAAAAAACTGACGGGAAGTTTTATGGTATTAATTGAAATTCGTAGAAACTTTTCACTCACAATCGGTCGCGCTTTGTGTTTTACGGGCTAATTTAAATCAGGTTTTTGCAAGTATTTGGGTTACATTACAATACGAAAAAATCAATAAATAAAATTGTGTGCTACTGTTTAATTTATTTAAATCTAATTGTTGAAAATAAAATAAACAAATTGGGGTTAAGTTTAAAAGCAATAACAGAAAAAAATTTACGACTAACAACAATTTTAAGTAATTTTTTTATTCTTGATCACGAGTAATATTAAACACAATATTCAAGTAGATTGCAACGTCTCTTACGTTAATAGCTGACAACGCAAAAAGCTATTTGCAACGTAATTGTAGCTAAATCCTTTGTACAAATGGAAGATATATTTTAACTATAATTGTATAGTTTTAATTTAAAGATGTCGATATAGTTTAGACACAGATTTTGTATTCCAGTTTCATGCTACTAATTCTGCTCAATAGAGGTCTTTGTGAGCTTTTACGAGACCTCCAAGCAATACATCTATTGTCATGCATAATGTATTACTGCATCGTTGAATATAATTGATTTCCATCGCAGTGGTTTTGTAATCACTACAGCTTAAGACAACTCAATTAGAATACTGAACAGCAATTTATTATATTTGTTACGTCTTAATAACGTTAAATGTCTGAAAAAGGATATCATTGTAATTTAAAAAAAAAACTTTTAATGCAATAAAATCGACAAAACAAAGTTGAGGTACAAGATGTATTATTCTGGAAATATCGAAATGATGAGGAATTCAATCAAAGTGATAGAACGGACGTTCCGATTCCCGACCGGAAGCCTGAGATCAGATTACGTGACCCTCGGCGCTCGATTTGACGATTTGCCAACTACGAGACTACGAGAAATGATGGATAGCAGAATTCATAAGGGATGCGGATAGAATATAATAAGCCACTTGTGTCCAAGACGTTGCAGGGTTCTTTTTCTTGGTAATCACATCACTGTCTGCTCAATATATGACAGATGATGCAGCAACTCTATCTTGTTTACATTCAGATAGCTACCGCAAAACGAATCAAAAACATTCAGGTTAGTTCGGATTATAAGCTTGTTCAGAATTTATGTTTGAATCTACTAGGAATCGGTAATTTGAATAATATGATACGAAAGTGTATATGTAATACTTTTTGTTAAAAATTAATACAAATTACACTTATTTATCATACATTAACTTTTAAATTTTATCAAATGGGTTATATTTTTTAAAATTAGAATTGACTTAATGAAGTAATAAATAATTTATTTTTAAAATATTGAAGATAGCATAACCAGTATGGACGTAACGTCGCTGACTCAAACCTCGTCGGCTCAATTAAAAATAATCAAAAGGTAGAATATTTTAAAGGAATGCTACAAAATATATACATTAATAGTTACTTTTTAAAAAGGAAAAATAATTGTCTTCATTACTGAAGCTTTTATTCAGTAGTGTGGGTAATTATTACTCCATTATCGTTATTAAGACTCGAAGTTTTTAATTTCAAAATTATTATGTAACAGCGTATTACATTTTATTAAATTGAAATAAAATAAAACTTCTATAAAAATACGTAATGTTTTAAACATCAATTTTAATGCATTTTGAATTAAGGAAGTGGAAACTGGTGTTACATAAATGAATATAAACTTTGTGCAAACAAAGAGAAGGCTATTATCATAGTCCGATAAGTGGATTTACTTATAATGTTTATGCAAAATTTAATAATCCCTTTCACCTCAGAATTTCCATCTTCAAAATGTCTCTATAAGCTTTTGTTTAATAATATCGCGATATCATAAAAAAAATTTATTCAAAGTACCGAAGATTGAAAATCGTTCTAATTTGCATTTTAAACAGCAAGAGGAATGTGTATTCAACATAAAATTGTTTATGCTAATCCTAGATGTAGTTTCATTAATCATTAACAGCAATTATATTAATCATTTACAAATCAATTCATTCGGTATTTTGGTGGATAATATTATTAAGCAAGTCGTCCAATTTCAAGATAGTTTAAATGCTGATTTAAATTGCTTGTCAGGAAGTGATAAATGGTAACTACTATCCGGATAGTTCCTCATCTTCCGCTATTGGCATGAACCCAGAATTGTAATTGTTGCCAGTGTATAATTATTGCTTTGCAAACCGTTACGTGTAATTAATTACAAAATTTGCAAATTTTTAATTTTAAGGTTTCTGTTGTTAACAACTTATGTATTTCATTGTTTAACATATGATTAGATCATTTATTTGTTTTATTTGTTCTAAAACAAATGCATTGTACGAAATGTTACAGTTTAATACAAAACCGAGCTTTTCAATTCCAATTTCGGCTTTGAAATTAATTAGCAACGCAAACGTTTAAAGTTTTGACATCTAGTGCAATTACCATTAAGTACCTGGTAATTATATTAATAAAAACATTACTTCCAGCAAAGTACAAAAGCGAAAGTGGGCAACACTTTAATCTGGTGCTTTCAGAGCATTTACACAAAAGGCATTTTAGTTAATTAATTATAAAGAGCAAAATATTAACTGCCCAATTATTATTACTTATAATTTAGAACTACTTCAAAGAAATAGAACACTAAACTGTAGCGCTACTTAACAAACAGAAAAACACTAAAGAACTTTACTTGACACGTGTTTCAATAGCTGAGCTATCATCATTATCGTATCGGTTCGCTGATGATGATAGCTTAGCTATTGAAACACGGCCCGAGTAAAGTTTTTTGGTGTTTTTCTGTTTGTTAGAACTACTTGTTTGGCCCCTTACTGAATTTTTTTTCATGAATGTAAGAAACCGACATTTGATTTTATAAGTTTGCCGCCGAGATAAAAATTATATCACAACTTAAATTTTAATGTCTTCAGAATCGTCATGCGCAACCACCCTACTTAATATCACCCCCATCCAGCTTTTGCCCACTCTTCAGTTAGTGATAACGTCTCTTTTATAAGTGGCAGTGCGATGGCAAAAAGACACTCTTTCTTTTAGGTTTCTTCAAAATTCCCTGAGAATAACGAGCTTCTTAGCAACCGCCCAAATCCTGTCCGTATAACCAGACTAAAGCTTTGCTTTACTATATACTTTACTCATTCTTCTCACTTCAATAACTGTGATACTACTCTGAAACAGGTGATTGAATTCCGTCTCATTTAGACATAGGTCTCAGTTATTTTCATTAACCGTGTTTCAAAGTTTACGTCTACTGTTGATTAGCATTCGGTACGGGTCGTGACAAAACCGTATTAAACGCTTAAAACCCACCTATAAAACCACCGTAATTAATCCGTTCTCTTACAGCTATCACATATTTATCACCAAACCCCTACAATGCGGTTGATCCACTTGGTAGCACTGGCAAAAAGTGTGTCAAGATTACTTCGCTTACTTTAATCACAGCCGCAGTCAGACCACCACCGTAACCGGGGGTATAACTTCTTGTGCATAGACCGCTCACATACAAAGCTTCATCGTACTCGCGTAACTATAATTTGTCAGGTGTGCCCTACGACGGACTTTCTTCACTTATAAAACTGTAATCTTAAACTCCGTTTCTTATCCTTTAGGGAGCGACACCGGTCAGAAGTTGTTCTAACCTATAAGATTAATTGGGGTCTTTAATAACCGCTGCTGATGCATAATCTGACTAATCTATTTTTAGTAATCCGATAGCATCGTTTACTGGAAACAACCACCAGCACCGGGACCCTAAAAGGAGACCGCACGTATATTTACCGATTTGCAGTCTGTACACAAGAAACAACAAACCGGGGACAAGGTCACGGTAGTGTCTCCATCAACGCCACATTCCATTCGAAACTTTCGAGCGTACGAATTAAATAGTTTTTGATATTGTATACTACCCCCGAGTGTAAATATGTACTTGTAAATTGTTTTGTAAATACTATAATATATGTATATTATTTCGAACTCTGGACATTATTCTTCGACTGAAGCTAAACCCGCGGCTAATTATAAGTTTTTGTACACTCTTTTAGGCACCGTATTTTCCTATTCTCATGGCACTTTATTTATTCACGCCCAATATTTTTATCAATGATTAAGATTAATTTCCAAGGACACAACTGTGACAATTACAATCATGTCAGTAAACCTAAAGTTTAAGTTAAATCATGACTAAAATACTGTTCGTTAACTAGATTCATAGTCAAATATATCACAAAACAAGTTCCTCACTGCTAACCACAGAAAGTGACTAAAAATTAAAAAAAAAAAATTTGTAAAATTACTTAATGGTTACTAAAAACTTGTGCAATATTTTGTGTTTCTTAATTTTTTAGTGTTGTATTGATTTATTGCTACGTTAAATACAAAGAACTAATATATAACTTCAAAAAATCACTGTTTATTTATGGTCCAATTGTTGTAGATGTTAACATTGTTTGAACAGTTATTAATCCCAGAAAACAGCCCTGATGTTTGATGTCCAGTTCCAAATACTGTGTTTTGGTCAATTTCAACGTTCACATTTTGTACGTTATGTGAAGATGTTGAAGGCATAGACTTTTTTGACGTCAAGAAACCTGCTTCAGTCAACAGGTTGGCCACAACAGTTTTTCCTTTGAAAGATACCTTGACATAACCTTCTGCGACAGTTCCCGTACGCCAACTGCCATGTCGCTTTAAGGTTAAGAGATATCCTCCTCTATTAGCCAACAAAGTGGCAGAACTCTTTCTAAAGCAGTGACTGGTAAATTCATTCACGTTTTCTAAGGTTAAATAATTTTTAAAGAAATGGCTCTGATTGTATTTATGGCAACAGCAGAACTGCATCATCTTTCTGTTATTTTGCGTACTAATTTTCAAATACTGCAGCAAAGTAACAACACATTTTTTTTCAATTAATGACAAAAGAGCGGTTAATGTTAGTTTTGGTTTTTGGAATGACTATAATAATTATTTCATCCTTCATTTGAACATCTTCCACACTCGTGTCATACAACTCTTCTCTACAAAGAGCGCCCGACACGCCAATAATTTAAGTTACCTAAAACAATGACATCTTTTATGGTAAATAAACATTGTATTTATTTACTCAAGAACTTAGAAGCTCTTCTAGAGCTCTACTCTTTTTGGTTTATGATTGCTAGTTTTGCGTTTTAAATACGCAATTAATTTGGCAAATTTAGTTATTATTCTTCAGTATCGGACATGATCAAAGCGTTGAGTAAACTGACCATGAACATTTTCTTTCTTTTTTAAGAAATTTTTTAAAGTATGTCAAAAGGACGATTTTTATGTAAACTGTGACTTTCTTTCGTCGACACCATCATTTGAAAATGTTGTATTGAGCCTCGTAACGAGTTTTTGATTTTTTCGGCAACAACTAAACCAAAGCATTTTCAGTCATCTGTTTTAATTTTGGGGGCGTACACGTAAAGCTGCTTGACATTTTAATTTAACAGAAAATAAGAACCACAGATAAGAACACTAACTTGTATGTAACGACTTCGAAATAATTTTTATTCTATTTGACATTTCAATGACATTGCCACCTAGATGTGATCAGAGCAATGAAATTATTTTTTGAAATTAAAATTTTGACGTCGACCAAAAAGTTTTATACAAACCTCGTGTGTAAAGAACTAACTTCCCACGATGTAAATAGTTATTAATCCACAAAAGAAAAGACAACAATTCAAAACATAAATTAAACAATATTTGTTTTTCAGCATTAAGTTCTGTGAGAAACCAGTACGTGGATAGATCCCGTCAGTACAAAATACCAGATATTTTATGAATTTTCTCAAAATGCGCTCTAGACTATTTATATCACGCTGAGTAGAAGGATACCATACAACAGAACCGTATTTAAGCGTTGGACAAATAAAAAAGTTGCAGAGTAGCAGTAACGTTTGTTGATCCAAGATAACTTTACTGTAGCGTATTATAAAGCCAAGAGTTTAATATGCCTTACCCAAAATTGATTCTATATACTCAGTAAAGGAAAGACAGAAATTAAAAATGATGCCTAGATCTTTCACTTGTTGACTGCGTGATAGGAATGTGTTATTCACTTTGTAGAAAAATAAAAGAGGTGAGAAGCTTTTGATGTAGAAAACCACAATGTTCAACACAAGTTTACTGATTTTACAAAGATTGCAAATAGTAATGGACCTAAGACTGACCCTTAGGGGACACCCGAAGGAACCACGTTAGTATTGGATCGGTAACCTGCAGTTTCAACAAATTGACGCCGCTGATGCAAATAATCACTGAGTAGCGTGATAAGGTTTGTAGGTAATCCAAAGAGTTCTTATTTAGGATTAAGATACGATGATCAAGCTTATTAAACGCTTTGTTAAAGTCGGTATAAATGCCGTCAGCCTGAATCCTACAATCTAGAGACATGGCAATGTATTTTGTAATAACTGAAAAATTGGTAACAGTAGATCATTCTGCTACAAAATCATGTTCAGTGTGCGAAAGTTTATGGAAGACTTGTCTGGATATCAAATCAGGAAGCACAAACTCAAAAAGAATAGAGAAATTGCAATCCGCCTTTAGTTATCGACTTTTGTTCCATCCCCGTTTTTAAAAACGGGAACAATGCTGGCAATCTTCCACGCATCAGGAAATCACGATGTTTTTAAGATTAAATTAAAGCTGTGCAAGAGTGGATCTAAGAGTACCGATAAACAGCCTTTAATAAAGAAACTCGGTATTATATCTAGACCGGTTGTAAGGCTAGATTTTAGCTTTTTAGCAGTTTGGTGCAAAATGGAAAATGTGCTTAAGAGATGCTATAGTATGATGATATTAGTATTATAGGAGTTGACATATGCAGATGATGTGTGGTTAAAGTAACTAATAAAATAATTTGAAAAACAATCAACGACTTGTTACTGGGAGCAGACTAATCCATTTTCAGAAACAATATACTTAGGAATGCCCGTGTTCTTGCGTTGGTTGTTAAGAAGTGATTAGAACTTTTTTGGGTTTTTTTAGAGAATTATACTCTACCCTTATGGAGAATTCTCTGTATGCCATTCGTATGCCCCGCAATTGACAAAGAAGAGAATAATTGTTTAGGTTTCCAGATGACTTGTGTTTTAAATGTTACATTAGATTTATAGTAAAAGTATTTGTCAACCTCGCTATCAGCAAAGTTATGTAAACGCGACTACAAAGCATTTTTATTATGCGCGAACGACAGCTGCCAGCGAAAGAAGTGCAGTAGCCACGACAGCAGGTGGTAGTAATAGTAGCTGCGATCTCGCATTTCATGTATACATTTGTAAATACATGAGGTGTACATAAAGTGGGTTTATTTAACATCTTTGAATAAATAATTAGTGATTGTGGGAAAAAACCATCAGAAGAATCGACTCATTGAACTAACCGCTCCTATAAAGTTTACAGTCCGCTAGAAACCATTCATTTGAGTAGCAAATAAAGTTATCTACAGCAACTTGTATTGCTGTAAATATAGGTGATTGAGTTTGATGTTTGCCATTATGTTTCTGTTAAACCAAGGAGGGTACTTACGCTTATAAGATGGATTTGTTTTAGAGACAAAATTGTTAAAAAGATTAGTAATTATAAAATACATTTCATTTATTCATCTTCGACTTTGCATTTTAATACAGTTTCCCACGAAATACTAATAGTCTATTCACTTTAGACAAAAAATAGCCATTAGATGGAAATAATTCATAAAATTTTGATTTTTGGACAGTGAATTTTTGAAAGGGTTAGAAATAATGGGGAAAAAAGTTCCCACCGTAATGATGTTAAGAGTTTTCCTTATTTAACTTCTAAATAGTTCCTCAAAAGGACAAAATATCATAGAACTAAAAATTTTCGCTATAAAATTTTGCATACAAAAGCTTTATATACCATAAAGCTAATTCTTATAGAATTCTCGCGATTAGAGTTCAAATGCGAGCAAAGAAAAAAATTGCTTTCGCACGCAAATAACTCCGACACCGTTGTTTTTACGCAAATAATGATAAGAACAAAAATATTTTTTACAAAGTACAATTTTTCTTTTTCTCTTACAATTTCTTATTTCATATTCTACACCGGCATTTTACGCTTTCTTTGAAAATATGCAATCTATAGTTGAAACTAGTTTCTACACCACCAATAAAAATTAAATTTAGTATGTCT
Organism: Abscondita cerata; assembly: GCA_030710515.1. Classification (NCBI taxonomy): domain Eukaryota; kingdom Metazoa; phylum Arthropoda; class Insecta; order Coleoptera; family Lampyridae; genus Abscondita; species Abscondita cerata. The sequence continues at coordinate 154,170 of JALBCR010000372.1, read as the reverse complement.
TCATTCGAATATTCTTGGTGGATTTCCATATCGTGTATATTGTGTCACGTCGACGTTTACAAATTTGATAAATAAGGCACATTGTTTTAATTTCCACAGGCCACTAGTCAGAAATTATTTAATAAAATAAAGAAATATTGTATGTCGAATGTAAATACATCAATAGCAGGAAAATGGTAACAGATAGGTATAGAAAACCCTTATGAAGATTGAAAGACCACTTAATTCTCCATCACATAGAGCAACAAGATACAGGGTGTGTCCCATTTAAAAAAATTGACTTTTTGGCAGTTGAAGTTAGTCAGATTTAGCCAAACATTTTGAACACCCTGTAAATAATGAGATGTCAAATTACACATCATTTAAAAACTTAACAGTCCTCTTAAGTATAGCTCAAATTTTGTTACTATAACTTTCTTTTTCAATCATTGACATGCGTTTGAAAACAATACTACAAAACCAATTTTTCTCAAAAAATAAGAATATCTCAAAAACTATTAATTTTTATATAGGTTGTGCTACATGAAAGTAAATTTTAACGTAGAATCCAAATATATAAAAAAAATATATCATTCTATTTAAAATAAGAAGGTAGGTAGCCACTTCCGGTGTAACCGAAAGTGCTAGAAGAGCTGAAATATTTTAATTAAATAGAACTTTTTTGAGCAATCCCCTATTTCAAATTTGTAAACAAATATTTCAACATAAACTTTTTAATGAACGGGTTAGCTGAATAGCCCAGTATACAGCCCGTGAACCCATGGCTTTACTGCAAGATCGATTTGGTGAATAGATTATTTCACGCTTTGGACCAGTGAATTGGCCGGCTTGATTATGTGACATAACAGCTTCTAACTTTTTTTGATCTTTTGTATAATAATAAAGGTTATAAAAATGAAATTGTTTTTATTAATTTTTTTTAGTTTAAAAAAATACATCTAAATGAATCACACATTACAATGAAACTTGTTTAAAATTGAATCAGGAGTGGACGGAGTTCAACAGAGATTTATTATCGCTTTTGTTTAAAGTTACCATTACGTTAATGTTATGATGTAGTGGCATTTTGTTAACATTTATCAAACAGTTTTAACACTTTTTGAAGAGGTATTATAAACTTTGTTTAAATGTTACAGACAGTTCGAAGTTATGGGTAAAGACAACGATATATACGAAGGTGGTACATTAAAAACTATTCATTTTTTTCAGTGTAACAACCAAAACATGAGAAAAATAGCATTCAATGCTTTGTTTATGTTAGTATACTATAGTCATACTGTATCTTCTGTATATGTTATCTTTGAAATAATATTAAAATTTAAATTTGTACATATTCATTTAAAATGCATCCTGTTTACATTTACAATTTATAAAAAAATTTAAAATAAATAAAAAATATAATATGAAAGAATTAAAAATATATCATAACTACTATGTATGTTGGCAATTAGGAAGAAAGACAAACTATTAGTTTTTAATATTTGTGCTTCTATTTTAAGGCGGCTTCACGTCTTAAACAACTTCAAGCATTGAGTTAAATCTTCATCTGCGGTTTGTTAAGTATTGTTGCAATTGCATAATGCAATAATTCCTCTACTAAAGTCTTAGCAAATAAGCCAACGATGGAGAACATTTAATTCCACAATAATTATTATTGTGTAGTTATTAATCATCAAAACCTGTACAATGGATATGTTTATATCAATAAATCTCAGTCAAAAAAGTTTTATTAAAAACTTGCAAATTAAATGTGTCATAAAACAAAAATATAGTTTATTGTAACATTTGTTAACTACTTCTGACAAATGAAAAACAATTTATTATATATAGAAACAAAGGTTAAAGAGAAGCTTATATAAAAGGGATAAAGCAAACACATAGTAGTTGATGGTTTCAATTATGGAAAACTGACTGGCCTCGTTGAGAATACAACAAGAAATAATCGAAACAAAATGTATCCGTCTTTATTGCAGCTATTTGAGAATACTGTTAAATAAGGATAAGAGGATATAGTACGAATTTCGTTATTACGTGCCAACAATATGTCACTGTGCAGAAAACTAAATACAGTCTGACAGTGATGAGTAGCATTGGGTGGACATTGCGGAAACTTTGTGGCCTTTGTCTTTCACTCCTGTCCCTTTTTTCTTATAAAATTGATAACATTCTGTAGCGTTTAAGTTTTATTACCTACTATTAATTAAAATACTATTTTAATCAAATTGGATTAATTTCATAAAATTTTTCAGAATACAAAAAGTTTTCTAGGTTGTGTACGGTTGATTAGGTAACAATCCAACCATTATCTACAAAGTTTAGTGTTTGCGCCTTTATTACTAGTTATTTACATATTCTAACATTTAACGTTTTTAATAAAGAAAATATTTTTTTATAATATTTTTCCAAAGCTTGCGATAAGTTTAGGTTTTAAATGGAACACAATCGGAGTTTCACAAATGTGTAAATGTTATTGAAATAAATACCGCAATAGGTCATAAATATGACAAAATATGTACAAATGGTTTACCAAAATAAATAACTAGAATAAATATAGAGGAACAAAAACGTCACATATATTGTGTCCACAAACTTGCACAATGCCGAATTAAAAATAAAATTTTAACACGAGCTCATAAAATGTTTGAAAAGGGTAATCCTATTACACTATTGGATTTTATTTTGTAAAAATGTATTACCTTAGAGAACATATAAGTTATAAGCTGCAAAGTTTAAATTACGTCGTAATGATTACATTAATTATTAATTCTTATTGTAAACAAAACTTTGTTAGTTAGCATTTAGTGTTACAAAACCATAACGTATTTAATTATATAAAGTTCAAAACCTTAATATTTTGAACGCCCAGCTTAATAAAAATTAAAATAAAAATTGTAGTTTTAATGAGTTTTTGTTTGTAATCATACTAGGACTTTTACGGTAAAATATTTATAGAATTTACAAAAATTTAGTAGGAGTAAAAGTTGAACTATTTCGTACAAGAAAAAGTAAAAAACAAATTTTTTTCCATACTTTTTCTTGTTTAAAATAATGTTTCAAACTAACTTCTTTTCCTTTTTTATTTTTGTGTAAAATATGTGTAAAATCTCATCATTTTGTGTGAAACATAATAAAGCAAGTTGATAAATAATATCATTACAAAAATTGTTCTTGTTTTAATGGTGGTGTTACCTTTATGTCATTCGTTTTCAGGAAGGTTTATAGTAAAGCTTAATTTTATACACTTAAACTTATTAAAAAATTAAGCTGCAAACATCCCCCGACCTAAGGTAAAGATTCTTGTGAGAATTTGTTTTTACTCCCTCACTCAATTACGTTTTGGTTTTCAGTTAAATCAAAGATTATTTTATTATTTGAGTTTTTGGTAAACATTTATTTCACTATTTTCTCCGTTTTATCTAATGCACCCAAGAATTACCGATCAAGTAAGCTACCCTTATAAGTGTATTTGATTTTATCGACTTGTTATTTAACAAATTCTTAATAAACTGTGTCTTCTTTTTACTTCCGATAGATTACGGCTACGAAACAAGGAGACGATATTGCTTTCCCGACATCGCCATCGCGATACTAAATTATCGTCAACATTGAAATGCTTTTAGATTAACGAGTAAGAGAAGTACTAGCACGTATAACATGAAAACAGGTGGTTAGAGTGTAGGACAGTGAAAGCGAAGATTTTAAAATGGTGGTGTTGCTGAACCTGAATGGAGGAAAAAGACTGCAGTGAGAGCAGAGGAGAAAGGTCAATAGGAAAGAAAAAGGAATACAGAAATAAAAAAGATACAACAAGATAAACAGGTACAGAAAATTGTAACGTTATATTAAAATACTAATCCAGTGGTATAGGCAACCTGTCATTTTGCAATGCAAAAATGCTGCACGGTTGATTTCCAAAATTTTTCGCTTGGTAATTAAGTTGGGAATTTTCACTATTGATCGATAGGTCAATTTCCAATTTTGTTATTCATTTTCTTGACGGTGATGCCATTTGTTTTGTGATTGCCAGTTTATTCCCATGCTATCTGTGTTTATTGGGGTCGTTTCTTCAAAATGGTAAATGTCCAGTAAGGGAGAAACGCTACCGAGCATTCAGGAGTTGTCAGTTCCAATTGTATCTGCCAGACTCCTTCATAAAAGGTCTGATTATTTACTTATTATTTCATGAGTGTCGGTTTCTACAAATAGACATTTAACGCTAGCAGTCGATCGTTGTCAACACAAACGTGCCATCAGCACTTGATTTCGAATTCTAGATTTTGTAATTCTCACTTACTTATATTGCGCAGTACGCTTTTTTTATGCCTTCAGCTAACATTTTGTACAAGTTATTGCAAGCTTCTTTTATTTGGTACACGGTTACGGATGGATCCATTCATAATATGTTGTCACTAAGTATTTGCAAACAAACTGAAAGATATAATTACACAGTTGTAATCTTATTTGATCCCTTGTATCTGTAGATTAAACACGAGCATTTGTATTACATTTTATAGGTTACAAACCAGGGGCGTATTATCGCATATGCATTCTAACTACGCAAATTAAACAGTGACGTATTGTGCATGAATTAATTGAAATGTGTTGGATAACTTTGAACTACTGTGTGATATAAATACCAAGATAACTATAACTTGGCTCTTATTTTAATTGTTAATCAAATATAGCGTGTTTAATTGTGAGCAGATAGAAAACGCATTTTTATCTTGTAATTCTAAATAATTTTGGTTGTTACTTTGGTGCGGTCTAGAACAGCTGCTAGTAAATAGTTTATCAAAAGTCATGTCTGCTATTAGATCTTGGCGCCCTTAATAATTTATTTCTCTAGACAAGTTTCCTAAACCCACGCTCTACTCTTTGCTGATCTGATACAATTTCTACCTTCTGACTGTAACAAAATGATAAAATGAAATACAAAAACCAAAGAAAAAATATGAGATAATGAGAGTATATGGAAAAAAAATGGAAAATACTAGAAAATGTATAAATAGGTTGATACATAAAGAAAAAGAAGAGGAAAAAAATGGTATAACTAAGAGACTTCAATGCGAGAATAGGAGAAAAAGGAGAAACGGAGATAAATTGAAAAATAATTAAGACAATTTAATAGATACAGAGATTAATGTAAATGTGTAAAGATAGAGGGTAGACAACTATAGATTGAAACATGAAAGAGATGGTAAATGCAAACTATATATATAAAAATAAAAAGAAAGAATCTGTTGTAAACTACGTAATAGCAAACTAGAAGAGTTTAAAGGCTATAGAGAAGTTTAGGGTTAGGGATGAAGAAGAATCTGATTACCAACCACTGAAAGTTTTGATAGATAAAGGAAAAAAGAAGAAATGGGAATAAACAAACAATGGATAAAGAAAGAAAGATACAAATAAAAGATGGAAGAAGAAAAAATAAAAAAGGTGGTTCAAAACATAGAGAAAGCAAAAAAGAAGTAGAAAAAACAAGGATTGGTGGAACACAGATTGTGAAAGGACAAAAAAGAAATAAAAACATAGAAATAAAGGAATATAAAAAGTTAAAAGAAAAAACCAAAGAAGAATGTGTAAGAAGAAAAGAAGAGTATCAAAAGAGATAAAGAAAAAAAATTAAAAAGAAATCATAAAGATTTATTAACAAAAAAAGAAAAAGGTAAAAGAAAATGTGTAAGAATAGAAGAAGAAAGATCAAAACAAGTTGTCAGTGCTACATCGTTAAAGACTTTTAAAACCTACTATAATTTTCTATACAAATAATATTATTTCCTTTCATTTTCGTTTTGCAATAATACAATCGATGTCAACTTATATTACATAACTATGGTGTTTATTTAGTTTTTTAGCATGTTTATTATTGTACTACACTTACTTTTCTTTTGTTTCATCCTTATTTAGTATCTACGTGCTGTCAGCTAACAAATGTCTAATCCACCATACTGTCTACTTCGCTGCATATAATAATAATATTGTGTATATCTATTGAAGGAGAATAAAAATGCAAAAGAAGAAGAAAAGAAAAAAATAACAAATGAATATTTAAAAGACGCATAGAAAGAAATTAAAAGAGATAAGTACCGTGGAAAAATACAAGGAAGAAAAGAGATAGGTTGAAAAAAATATTAAGTAATAAAAAGGAGGGGTTGCCAAAGAAGTGGAAAACCGACATAAATGCAAAATATATATATAAAAATAAAAGAAAGAATCTGTTGTAAACTATGTAATAGCAAACTAGAAGAGTTTAAAGGCTATAGAGAAGTTTAGGGTTAGGGATGAAGAAGAATCTGATTACCAACCACTGAAAGTTTTGATAGATAAAGGAAAAAAGAAGAAATGGGGAATAAACAAACAATGGATAAAGAAAGAAAGATACAAATAAAAGATGGAAGAAGAAAAAAAAATAAAAAGGTGGTTCAAAACATAGAGAAAGCAAAAGAAGTAGAAAAAAACAAGGATTGGTGGAACACAGATTGTGAAAGGACAAAAAAGAAATAAAAACATAGAAATAAAGGAATATAAAAAGTTAAAAGAAAAACCCAAAAAGAATGTGTAAGGAGAAAAGAAGAGTATCAAAAGAGATAAAGAAAAAAATTAAAAAGAAATCATAAAGATTTATTAACAAAAAAAGAAAAAGGTAAAAGAAAATGTGTAAGAATAGAAGAAGAAAGATCAAAACAAGTTGTCAGTGCTACATCGTTAAAGACTTTTAAAACCTACTATAATTTTCTATACAAATAATATTATTTCCTTTCATTTTCGTTTTGCAATAATACAATCGATGTCAACTTATATTACATAACTATGATGTTTATTTAGTTTTTAGCATGTTTATTATTGTACTACACTTACTTTTCTTTTGTTTCATCCTTATTTAGTATCTACGTGCTGTCAGCTAACAAATGTCTAATCCACCATACTGTCTACTTCGCTGCATATAATAATAATATTGTGTATATCTATTGGAAGGAGAATAAAAATGCAAAAAGAAGAAAAAAAGAAAAATAACAAATGAATATTTAAAAGACGCATAGAAAGAAATTAAAAGAGATAAGTACCGTGGAAAAATACAAGGAAGAAAAGAGATAGGTTGAAAAAAATATTAAGTAATAAAAGGAGGGTTGCCAAAGAAGTGGAAAACCGGCTTAATATGTGTAATTTATATGACAGGAAACAAGAGAGAAAACAACTACAGAGGCGTAAGCGTAACAAACGCAAGATACAAAGCAAAAACACGGAAAAAGAGTTGGAAAAAATGGTACTATTGGATTGGCAGACGGAATTTAGAGTGGTAAGGAGAGCTGTGGAAAATATATTTATATTGAGACAAATAGTCAATAAAGAAATGGCAAACAGAGAAAAAAGTATATGATTTGCTTTTAGACATTAAGGCTGCTTTTGGTTATGTAAACATTACTAAATTTGGAATCACTAGCCAAATAAAATATGGAGAAGAAGTAATAAAAAAGGTACGTGAAAAAACTAAAAAACATTAGACAAACTTTTCTGAACGGAGAAAAGTTTGATGCAGGGCTGCAAAAAACGATAAAGAAATGAGAGGTGTAGTAAAAATAGTAAAAAATAATAATCTATACAAAAACATGAAAATAAACAAAATAATGGCTTTTCAAAAAAAGAGAGGAATGAGGAAAAGATAAAATGGTGGGAGGCAAGAATTAAAGGGCTTAAGGAATAACAAAGACAAATGTCATAATACAAAAAAAAATATTGGAAATAGACATTGTGACTGGATAGTGAAAAAAGTAATAAAGAGCGTTGACAAGAAAGAGAGTCATAAGATAAGAGAAAGAAATAAGTAAACGTAGAGAAAACACAAGTTTGTGAGAAAGTAAGGAATAAAATGGTAAACACGGACAAGTAGGTACAGAAGAGACTGTACTACAAAAAGGGAGAATATGCAAAGAAAGTGGTAGAAAGTATAAGAGAAGAAAGAAAAAGTATAGAAAAAATAATAATTAGAGACAAGCAGATGCAAAAGAGAAAGGTGAAAATAAAAAAATTACCACACTATTATATTGAAAGGAAGATGCTTTAAAAAAATCATGAGGAAAACGGAAATAAAATTGACTAGAAGATGATAGCATGCAATGCAGGTTATGTAGGATAGGAAAATATAAGACATCTAAGAAAAGAATGTGGAGAATTAAAGGACAAAGAAAAGAGCAATAATAAAAACAGAAGGTGATAAGAAGAGAAAAAATAATCAAATTAATTTTTATTATAGAAAAGTTTTGTTGAAAAAAAGAATAGAAATGTATTTACATATACCTGTTAATAATTAAAAGAGAGGCGCTACAGAGAAGTATTTTAGAAATTTGGAAAGTAAACTGAAGAAAAAAAAGACGGACGACCCAGAAGAAGTTGCTTGAACTAGACAGAAAGAGTTAAGGACATGGTTGTGCTACCGCTATGCTTAATATCGTGGACGATATTTGTAGAGCAGTTGACAATAATGAATGTACAGCCTTAGTATTGTTAGATTATACCAAAGCGTTTAAAACTATTAATCATTTATTGTCGTTAGCTAAGTTGAAATATCTTAACCTTCAAAATTCTGCAGAAGCGCTAATTGAGAATTTTTGAAATGCATGATTCCAGTTTGTCTCTTTAAATGGCGTAACATCTAGTTTTTTTGCAATAGTCAGTGGTGTTCCTGAAGGTTACATACTTGGACCGTTGCTTTACTTTTGATTTTGACAGTCTCATTAAAAATTGCTATAGTCATTTTTATGCAGATGATACGCAACTTTATTATTTTTTTCATTCTGCAAATATAACGCATGCAAAGATCATAATTAACACCGACTTAAAAAACAGTTTTATTTGCGCCATTCACTCATAATTAACACAACTAAATCATCAGTAGTTTTTTTTGGTCTATCAAAAATGGGGAAACAGTTCTTGAAATTCTTTTAATTAATATTAACAAAAATAAGATAACACTTAATGAAGTCTCTTGCGATCTTGTTCTAATGATAGACAGCAAACTGATATTTAAAGATCATATAAACAAAATTTAAAAAAAAACGTATGCTTCTTTAAAGTTCCTTTATTACAATACATATATATTTTATATGAAAGTAAAGGAAACCTTATGTGAAACACTTGTGCTTTCATTCTTTAATTTTTGTGATGTTTTTGTGATACATGCATTGACACTACGGAGTCCCGAAGATTCAACTAGTACAGAACAGTTGTTTGAAATTTATATTTGGCGTTCGGAAATTTCAGAGAATTTCTCATAAACTTAAGGATATTGGTTGGTTACACATATCAAATCAGAAAACTCCTACATTCAGCATGCATGTATCATCAAATCATTTGTAATAAAACTCCACTCTATATGTATAACAAAATCCGCTTTAGAACCAACATTCACAATATCAGCCTTTAGGTTTAGAAATGTTTGTGATAATATTTGGGCACTAAATTATGCGGTCCTTATGTTTATAAGTTACTCTATCATTATTATTATTATTATTATCATTAGAATAAGACAGATTTTGGGTGTCTTTTGATGAAATTATTTACTGTTTGTGAACACGGTCGCTCAGTTTGCTATTATAATGCTCTATACTATATTTGCTTTATTTTTAAATACTCCAGTTTTCTTGTTGCCCACGTTACGCAGGCCCTACATGTAGACCTCGTTCCACTCGTCACGTGATTTTTATTCTTTATTTTTTCTTTCTAAAATGTAACTGTTATTTTAAAATATATAACAAACGTCACGGTTAACCTGAAATGCATGACATATATATATTGCATTAATACCCTGAGTTTCCCGGGTTACGCAACCTCTTCAGGCCTACTTTTGCTTGCTGACGAATTGTTGGATTATAGTGAGTCGTGTTATTGTAAAAACTAAAATCACTTTAAGTATTGATTGACATAATCGTTTTCAAATCAAAACTTGATTAACGGCATTTAAAATTTTGAAATAGTTTTAACACTAGGTCGGGGAAAGCAGTTTTATATGTGCATTATTGGAACTTTCAACGTAAAAGTTTTGAAAACAAAATCATAGTTCTGATTACTTGTATCAACAGTTTTTGTTTATGAAAATACTACATTGTAACGGTTGAGGTTTACAAATAACGACGGTTCTAGAGGAACAAACAAAAAAATAAAAAGAAATACGAATCTATGTAGTGTATTTGGTTCGTAGAGAATAAATTATTTAGGTAAAGCAGCAGCTTCCCGGTTTCGTTGGAGAGTGGGGGTCCTTAAAGAGTTTTAAGAAATTAAACTGCTGTCTAACAAGGCGCCACTTGCTGGGTCAAAGAAAGAAATAAAGCCGACCAACAGGAGATTAACAGGTTTCACTTAAATCCTAATACGCTAGATCAAATACAACAATTAGTCTTAGCAAAAGACAATTTAACAAAAAACAAACAAGTCTTATAGTAATAGGTGAATGAGACAGAAAAAGAGACTGTCGGATGTATTCACGTACGTTAGCAGTAGCCTCGCTTAATAATAAGTAATTTATACAAATAATGTACCGGATTCACAAGTAAGCTTTAGTCACACCAAACATATTGTTAATGTTCCAATTGAAGGTTGGCTAATAAAAATACTGTGTGCACATATATCACTTACACACGGCGATTTATCTGGTCGAACATGCAACAACACTGACTTAAACTAATATGGAATAAGGTAAGTACCTCCCTCAAACCCAAAAAACCTTTTATTTTTGCGTCAACCGTTCTAAGTGAAGCTCACGAGCCCGTATTTAGCAGATTATAAATTTTTGGTTGTGGTGTGTACCACCGAATAATGTTTTACTTAAGAATTAAAGATCAAAGCCGTTTCATGTCGTATGTACATGAGCTTCACACGCATTAACAATAAATAAGTTACTTAAATAATAAAAATTAGCTGTAATTTGATTAACAAAGCCCCGAGAGTAAGAGTTCTCTGCTAGCAACGATATCGACAGTTCGGGAAGATAGGTAACTTTAGAATTCCTCTTAGGGAAGGTGTGCGAATAGAAACGGAAGGCGTTAGGCTCCCTCGTTGAAGTTATGAAGCATAACCAATCCCTGCTAAACGTGGTAGCCACCGGTTGCCTGCTGCTATCTAATGCGAAAGAAGTTCACGTGACAGTTAAAATTGGTACAAAAAGAAAAAGAAGAGAATGTGTACTTACGGTGGATTTAGCCGGGTAGAAACTTAACCAAATTTTATTAGAAATCTTGTAACACACATAAATAATTTGTGTAAATTTCAATTTAGGATGAACGCTAAAACACCTGTGCAGCAAAACCTAAAAGAAGAAGATGTCCGGTTTTTGTCTAAAAATCAAACTCGAATTTTATTTTCAATCAATCGAAAATTAGCAAAATGTGCGCCAAATACGACTTTCGTCGTAACATATTAGTCGCGACATATCCGTAACATATTGCGCTAAACACACGTTTTATATTCGTAAAATAAAGCCGTAACAACATGTTCTAAAAGTGTTTCTTATTTGTGACCGTAAAATAAGTATAATACATAGTTTGAATTACAAACATTTTTTATTCTTGTGTGATTTTTTGGTTCCCATGAAAAATTCCGTTACAGTTCTCAACTTCTAATATACTGCTGTTGTAAATTATATTTACTACACCCTTTACCTGAATTTTTTTTTAAAACTTATATTATAGGATAATTCTATATATTCAAAGTATTCAGATTCAGAATACTCGGCAAAAGAAGGAGAAAGAAAAAGGGACAGTGAAAACGAAATTTTCCGAAAAAGAAAGAAAAAAAGGAAGGTCACCCAAAAAAGCTGATTCAGGAACGCCATATGAAATGGATGAAATGAAGCAAATGATAGAAAGTATTTTTTTTGAAATTAAAGAAATGCGCAGGGAAAATAAAGAATATCAAATGGAAATGAATCAGCTTAGACAGGAAAATAAAGAAATGCGATGTGAAATAGCAAAGTTAGCAAACCGAATTCAAGACTTAAAAGAAATGGCAAAGCGAGCTGAATACGCAGAAAAGCGTAAAAAGAAAGACAACCTTATAGTAACAGGTATAACTGACAAACAAGAAGGCCAAGAATTAAAGCACTTTATGGAAAGATTCATGGAAAAAAATCTGGAAATTAAAGTAAGGGTAAAAAACGCCTACAAAATTAACCAGAACATGTGTGTTGTTGAGACGGAAAATTTTCAATCAAAATTGGAAATTTTTAAAATAATGAAAAATAAAACAAATTTTTTGCGGCGTAACAAAATTTACATTAATAGAGATCTGACTGTAAACGAGCAAAAAGTTCAGAAGTACATCAGGGATTTTGCAAAAAGAGAAAGAGAACAAGGAAAATCGGTTAAGGTATGGTATCAAACTGTAATGATTGATGAAAAAATTTGGAAGTGGAACATGAAAACGAGAATGCTAGAAGAAAACAAAGCTCTTAGAAGGCAGACAAAAACTAGTAGCACCTAATGACAAAAGTCAATAATAGTCAGTTAAAAATAAATCAAAACATTCAAAGTAAATTTGGAAATAAGACTGAACATATTAATACATCTTTCAAAATAATTTTTTGAAACGTGAACGGATTGAAGAATTTTATACATCTTGCTGATGATGGTGAGACACTTGATGTTTTGTGTGTGTTTGAATCCTGGTGTGCGCAATTTCATGCAAGTTCAGTGTTCAATCCGCGATTGGTTTATCGCAGCAAAATATGGTAATTTGTTCACTCGCGTGGTAAATGGTAAAATAATTAAATAAAAAAAAAGGAAACGGTGGTACTTCAAAACATTAAATTGTATTTCTAATATTATACGTACTGTTACCAACAACGTCTTGGAACCGAATGAATACATTTTCAACTAAAAACTAAACATGGCAAAAGAGAAAGCGGGTAGTACAAAGAATTTTGGGGAATAGTATTGATTTTTGTTGGGGTGCCAGGTACCGACCGGTTTGGGTACCGTTAGATTTAAGGGATTAGTCAGAGGTATGGAAAGTTTTACTTCTGCAACGCTTACAAAACTTAAGCATAAAGATAAAATAAATTTTATCCACATTTCAATTATTATTATTGTCTATGTACGAAACATGCCGCCCCCTTGAACTATAGTTCAACATCATGGGACCGGGCAGTTTTCTTCTACGGGTAGAGGGCAGAGCTTCTTTGTGCAGCGTTGGTACTCTCCGGAGGAAGTTCGAATGGTAGCTACGCGAACTATTCCATCCTTTCCAGGATGCAAAGCGATGACGCGTCCTAGTGCCCATTCTAGCGGGGGTAAGTTATCTTCTGCCAGCAAAACTAGAGTGCCTACGTTTATAATGCTGGATTTTCAAAGATATGATGGGCGAGTAATCAGTTGATGTAGATACTCCTTCGACCACCTTTTCCAAAACTGCTGCTTTAACTGTTGGGCGTGTTCCCATGCTGACAATCGATGTGAATTTGTGTCGCTCCAATCAGTTTGTGGGTAACTTGTCAGTGAACCACCAATAATGAAGTGGCCGGGAGTTAAAGGAAGAAGGTCGTTTGGATCTGCAGATAGCGGCGAAATGGGACGAGAATTCAATATCGCTTCTGTTTCAATTATAAACGTTTCCAATTGATCGTATGTTAATAAAGTATTGCCCACGGTACGTAACAAGTGTTTTTTAAAAGATTTGACCGCGGCTTCCCAAAGGCCTCCAAAGTGAGGAGCCTTGGGAGGCGTAAAGTGCCAATGAATTTTTTCGGTTTGCATGTAGTGTTGCAATGATTTTTTGTGGTCAGCAGAGTCGAAGAGAGCATACAAGTCATTAAGCTGGCGACTAGCGCCTGTAAAATTGGTAGCATTGTCGGAAAAAATGTCCGTGGATTTGCCACGTCGGGAAAAGAAACGTTTAAGGCTCGCAATAAAGGCTTCAGTGGTGAGGTCGCACACGAGCTCTAAATGGACAGCCTTGGTACTCATACAAACGTAGACTGCTACGTATGCCTTTAATCTTTGACGATTGCGATGCCGTCTTTCCTTTATATATAAAGGTCCACAATAATCAACTCATACGCGAAGAAAAGGACGGGTTGGAGCCACTCTGTAAGAGGGAAGGTCGCCCATTACGTGATCTGCACGTTGGGGCTTGGCTCGAAAGCATCTCATACATTGATGTATGATCTTACGAGTAATGTTACGACTATCTAGAGGCCAGTAGGTTTCACGAACCGAATATAAGGTAGCTTGAACGCCCGCATGCTGCAGTCGTTCGTGCTCTTCTCGGATTATAGTACGAGTAACGTGATGACCAGCGGGCAATAATATTGGATGACGCTGCCCTGCAGGCAGGTCGGACTGGGCAAGTCGAGAAAAGGGTTAAGAGGGCTTAAACGACTTTTATGGTTAATATGAGAACCCTTTTTCAGAGACTGAATTTCAGCTGAAAAGGCTGACAATTGCACTATTTTAACTATTGTTTGTAGACCGGAAGACATTTCGGAAGGCCTCAAGTAACTTCGAACGCGTTCCGACTTCTTAGATCTCAAGTTTTGATGAAACGAAGGAGATAGGCAATGAGACGAGTTAACTGGTCGAGAGACCCATATCTCTCAATAGATCGTATCCACGTAATTCTAGTTTCATGCACGTGATAACGGTAGGAATTTTTGGTTTTAAATCAGGTAGGTCAATTTGAGTAAGATTTGTATTAGGCCATGATCCTGGGTAGTCACGCAGCCAAGACGGACCTTGGGACCAAAGTTTATCTCGAATGAAATCTGAAGGTAGCATACCCCGGGTCATCAGATCCGCGGGATTATCTAACGAGGACACGTGACGCCAATGACACATGCTTGCTAATCGCTGTACATCAGCGACGCGATTAACGACAAACGTTTTTAACAGATAGGGAGGTGTATTTAGCCAATGTAGTACTATGGTGGAATCAGACCACAAAAGCAGTCATTAATTTTAATTATCAGTGCTTGCTTTACCATGTTGAAAAGACGAGCGAAGTAGTGCTCCACACAGTTCTAGGCGTGGTAGTGATATAATGCTAACAGGGGCCACACGTGACTTGGAGCAGATTAATCGGTTATGTATATTTCCTTTTGGTCTTCCGACCGCAGGTAGAGGGCAGCACCGTAAGCTTTTTCACTAGCATCACAAAACCCATGTATTTGGACATTAATCGCATTGGTTATGGTGATGCGGCGATCAAAACAAAGACTGGATTAAGGGCAGTTGTTCTAAATAAGTTGACCATGAGGTATGCACCTCAATTGGTATGGATTCATCCCAGGCCACGCCAGCCTTCCATAGCGATTGCATAAGAATTTTAGCATAAACTATGACTGGGCCTAAAAGGCCAAGAGGATCAAACAATTGCGCTATTTGCGATAAAATGGTGCGTTTAGTAATGGTTTTGAAATTATTGACAGTGATGGTATAAAATATATTATCTTTTTGGCATTCCAGTGAATACCTAAGGTCTTGACAGTTTCATCCGGATTAAGAGGCATGTGCATGGTACTGGGATGCTGGTCGTAATGATTTAAAAGCGAAGGGTCATTTGAAGCCCATTTCCTCAAGTTGAAACCTCCCTTTTTCATTATACTATCAAGTTCGTGAAGTAAGAGTTCGGCTTCAGAACGCGTATTTGCGCCACTGAGAAGGTCATCCACGTAAAATCTCGTTTTAATGCTAAGGCAGCACGGGGATAAGACAAACCTTCATCATCAGCCAGTTGGTGCAAAGCACGTATTGCCAAGTACGACGCGCAGGCTGTACCATACGTGACCGTGTTGAGTACATAGGTATTGATGCTTTCAGCAGGATGGCTTCGGAAAAGTATTTTTGGTAAATCGAATCATCGGGATGCACCAGAATTTGGCGGTACATTTTCTCTATATCCGCAGTTAAAACCACTGCATGCAGCCGAAAACGAATAAGAATAATGAATAAGTCGTCCTGTATCTTAGGACCGACCAATAAGGTATCATTCAATGATACTCCTGTAGAGGTCTTAGCAGATCCATCAAAAACGACACGAGTTTTAGTCGTAATGCTGTCTTGCTTTATGACCGCGTGGTGAGGAAGATAAAAACCCGGGAAATGGAACTTGCACAATTGAAGAGAGACATGTGGTTTAGGTTTAAGTATTCGTGCAAAAAATCGTGGTAATCTTTACGAATCGTTTCATCTTGCAGCTGGCGTTTATCCAAAGAATAGAAACGTCTTAAAGCGCAGGTATAAGAAGTACCCAGCTTCTCTTGGTTTTCATTAAAAGGCAATCGAACTACATAACGACCGTTGGAGTCTCTTGTGGTGTGCAATTGAAAATGATCTTCACATGTCTTTTCTTCTGGGGATAACATCTTAGGAGAAGGAAGTTCTTCTATTTCCCAAAATCGGGTAAGATTGAGGTCATCAACCTGACTATTCAACGTAAAGTGACATGATAAGTTTGGTTTTTTAAAGATGTATTTAATCCTCCAGCAACTACCTACCCGAGTTGAGTTTTTGTAATATTACATCTGGATGATTTTTTAATCTAATTTGACCTACGCTTAGAAGCTTGTAGAAGAGGTTCACGCCAATGAGAGCATCTACAGAGGAGGGTTTGCCAAACTCAGGATCGGCAAGAATAATATTTTTGGTATTTGGAGTTGAGACATATCGATTGGAGTAGAAGGCATTGGTTTACTAATATGGGGAATTATAAGAAATTCTACGTTTTACAAAATTTGCTGAAACGTGACTTTATGGTAGCACGCGCCGCGTGTTTGATTTTTGTACACAGATTGTCAACTCCGTTAACGGAAATGTTGACTTCAGTGCGGTCTAATTTTAGCCATTTAGCTACAGCTTCGGTAATGAAATGAGCTTGCGAGCCGGCGTCTAAAAAGACCCTGCAAGCTTTTGCAATTCCTTGAGCATTAACGATGTCCACTAGCGCCGTGGCCAATAAGGACTCAGAAGATACAAGTGCGTGCAGATTGACGCTAGAACCCGAGGGTTGGGGTTCTGGATCAGCCTTTTAATACTGGCAGGCAATTGATTAGTTTTTCAAAATGCAGTAGAGTATGATGCCTCTGATTGCATTTTAAACACGCACTAGCCTGACATTGTGCAGATTGGTGTGAATTACGCAAGCAATTGGTACACCAGCCATTCTTTTTGCAGCTTCATAACGGGCAAAACTACTTAAGGATTTAAATTTATTACAATAATTAACGTGATGATCATCACTACTACAATAAAGACAACGCCCTTTTAAAACGGACACGGCAAAAGTTTGTCTCGGTTGCGTTTTGATGCGGTAATTAGGTTTTGATAATCAGGTTTTGAATTAGATGCTTGGGAGCGCACACTTTCAAAATGCGCGCTTTTGTTAAGAAGGTGATCAGCTGATCGATGGTGGGTTTTGGAAAGCTATTGCTATGTTCCTCCCACCGTTCGCGAAGATTATCGGGTAATTTGTTGCGCAGAATGACAATCAGAATAGAATTCCAAGAATCAATGGGTTCCCCAGAGTCTTAAGGGCACGCAAATTTTTGTGCAAATGATCAACAAAAGCTTGAGTGGAGAAGTCTTTTGTTATTACGGAAGTATCTAGTAGGGCTTGAATGTATTTCTCACGCATAAGTTTTCTATCATCATAGCGCTCTCGTAGCAGATTCCACGCTACGTCATAGTTTTGGGAGGATGTTTCAATGGATGCAATGACATTTGCTGCTTCACCCGTTAAACAGCCTTTGAGGTAAAATAATTTTCGAATTGGAGTTATAGTGTCATCCTCGTGTACTAATGAATTGAACAAATCATAAAACCCTAGCCAAGAGTCGAATGAGCCACTAAATGTTGGTAAAGATATCGTCGGTAAGCATGTTTTATTACTGACAAAATAGTTTGGTGTATCAACGACTGCTTTTTCAGCACTTTGGGAATCGGAATCAATTGTGATATTGTTTGATCCATTTGGATCATTAGAAATAGGTGCATTATTTACAGCCGTGGTATTTGTTGGAGGTTGTGACTGATTTGAATTACAATGCAGAAGTTTGTGTGCTTTACTGTACGCTTTGAAGTAAACGTCTTCAAAATCGTCTTTGTATTTGTATAGCTCTTCCGACTCTTCTTCTAATAATTCTAACTCAGCTTGAAGAGCCAAGAAAGTTTCGCGAATTTTATCGATTTCCGCATACTTTCTTTCCAAAATTAGAAAGTCTTCTTCTGGATTATATTTATTTAAGAATGTTTCGTAATTGGTCAAAGCTTTTTTGCTGAACCACGCTTAATTTTCAATGTTTTAATTTTTTCGCTCGACATGATTACAACAATATTAATATTACTAAATGGAATATAATTGATACAGAAACGCTATCGTTATGTTTCAATACAGAAGGCAGGTTAATAAATGGAAAATTGGTGATTCAACTGACTTACATGTACGAATTGGTGTTTATGCTGAACGATGTCGGAATTTTGATGCTACGCTGGTGATGGTTACGATCGCACAATGATTTTGCACTACAGTGCTGTTGGTATGTGTGTAATAAAAATACGCGAGTTAGGGTAATTGTTCAGTAGTTCAATTGTTTATACTTAGTAACACTAAGTTAAAGTTTGGTAATGGTTTTAGGCACTTTCACTTTATAAAACTGGTTGGCACTGTTCAGGTACAGAAAAACAAATTAATTTTTATTTTTCTCCAATAATTCGGCTCAAAGGACCAATGTTCAATCCGCGATTGGTTTATCGCAGCAAAATATGGTAATTTGTTCACTCGCGTGGTAAATGGTAAAATAATTAAATAAAAAAAAGGAAACGGTGGTACTTCAAAACATTAAATTGTATTTCTAATATTATACGTACTGTTACCAACAACGTCTTGGAACAGAATGAATACATTTTTCAACTAAAAACTAAACATGGCAAAAGAGAAAGCGGGTAGTACAAAGAATTTTGGGGAATAGTATTGATTTTTGTTGGGGTGCCAGGTACCGACCGGTTTGGGTACCGTTAGATTTAAGGGATTAGTCAGAGGTATGGAAAGTTTTACTTCTGCAACGCTTACAAAACTTAAGCATAAAGATAAAATAAATTTTATCCACATTTCAATTATTATTATTGTCTATGTACGAAACATTCAGCTTATTATTTAAAAGGTTTCAATGTTCTTTGTGCACCAGCTGTAAAAGAAAATTCTTTAGGTCGTGCTAAAGGGGGTCTACTGGTATTCATTAAAGACATTTATAAATTTAAACTGATTCACAGTTGTCATTGGTGGATAATTTTTGTTTTAGAAACTAGTACTACCATTTTTTTTGTTTTGTTTTGTTTATCTTACACCATCTCTTACAGTTCATTTAGAACACATTTTGGAATTATTTCAAGCTTCTCTTACAAATATACTTGAAAAATACCTAAGTACTGCAATTATAATTGCAGGAGATGTAAATTGCAGAGTAGGGAATTTGGAAAATGTTGATAGCAATCTGTTTATGAACACTAATTTACATAATGTTAGAAGTAGTCTTGATGACGTTGTAAATAGTAGAGGTACAGTTTTACTGGATTTTATGTCGAGCAATGCGTTTGTTAATGTAAATGGTAGCCAGGGGGACAACCCTGCTCAATTTACATTTATGAGTTCCTAGGGAAGTAGCTTAGGTGACCTTGTTTTTTGTAATCACTCAAGTTTACAGTTTATAGAGGATGAATCATATTCCTTACTCTGATCATTTTCCAGTTGCATTGTTAATTAACGCTTCAGTCATTCCCGACAAAACACAAGATAAAATCAAGCCATTTATAACCACTAATACTTTACAATGGAATGAAATGTTGACACTCGAGTATACTGAATTTATGGCATACTTAAATAAAGTAGTCCCTTGTGAAAATGTTGAGGATAGTTATTATAATCTTGTCAACTCAATTTACAAAGCAGCAAATAAACTAAAGTTAAGTAGGAAATACGAAGGAAAAAGAATGCGTTACAGCAAAAAACATTTAAAGTTGTCTTTAAAGTTATTTAAACAAAATAATTTTAATCCTGAATTCAAAATGGATTATCTTAATGCCAAGAAGCAATTCAAGAAAATTTTAGGTTTAAAAAAAAGGCAAAGTTAAGTAATTGCCAAAATCAATCAGTGTTTTGGAAAACAATTAATCAATTTCGTGGTCCTTATCACAGTAACAATGTTATTTCGCTTCGTGAGTGGGAAATATTTTATTCAAACATTTACTCCCCCAGAGAGAGTAATAATAGTATTTTTTTTGATGCGGGTGATTTTTTGCTTACTTCGACTATACAACTTCATGAACTTAATAAGGTTTTAAATAATCTTAAAATTAACAAGTCGGCAGGGTGTGATGGTTTATCGTACGGATTTTTCAAATATTTACCAAACAACTGGCGCTTATATTTGTGCAGTTTGTTCAACAAAATCATAGATAAGGAAAATGTTCCTACAGGTTGGTCTAAAGTCATCACCACAATGCTGCATAAAAAGGGTCCAAGGTGGATCCGTCAAATTATCGAGGCATTGCTTTAACAAACTGTATCTCTAAAATATTTACTACGATTATTAAGGATCGCCTCGAACATTGGTGTGATAATACTACCATTATACCGGAATCACAAAGCGGGTTTAGAAAAAGAGAAGTTGCATGGATAATATATTCACTTTAAACTCACTAGTTCAATTACATTTAAAACTGAAACAGAGAAAATATTTGCTCTTTTGTTGATTTTAAACGCGCTTTTGATTCTATTAATCATAACTCGCTATGGCAAAAACTTTTTCTGTTTGGAATTAGTGCAAAACTCATTAGAATTTAAAAAAATTTACGACAGAGCGATTATGCAGGTTAAGGTAAACGGAGAACTATCCGATAAAATTAATATTACTGAAGGAGTACTGCAAGGTGAGTCATTGAGTCCATTATTATTTAACATTTTCTCTCAGACATTGAACAATTCTTTCGTGACAACGGTATAGTTGGAATAAATTTGGACAATGTTGTCGACATCTAATGCTTTTATATGCTGATGATTTCGTGTTATTTGCAGATTTAGAAATTAAGCTCCAAAAGATTCTGAAACTACTCGAAACGTATGCCATTATAAACAACTTAAAAATTAATGTAAACAAAAAGCTTCAGAAAAGGTGGTAATTATAAGGAATTCCAAAATATATTTTTCTTCAACAACATAAACGTCGAAGTCGTCAACAAATATACATATTTAGGGTGTTATTTTCTTCTACGGGTATATATCATGGAATGACTGAAGTTACTACTAACAAAGCGAAAATGGCGATTGGTAGTGTTTCGAATTTACTGGCAAAATCCAAAACAAACTCTTGGGAATCAAGAATGCAACTGTTTGAATCCATAATTATAAATTCATTATTGTTTGCATCACCGGTCTGGGGTCTTCGTTATGGTTATGATTTAGAAAGAGTACAAGTACAATTTTTTAAAAACTTCTTTCACTACCAATGAATACACCAGATTACATAATAAGATTAGAAACCGGTTGTGTCAAAATTATTTACAAAATATTTAATTTAACTCTATCGTGGTTGCAAAAGTTACTATCCATGGGTAATAATAGGTACCCTAAATTATGCTATCTAAGACTAAACTCATTAGAGATTGTAGACATGAGGTATAATTGGATTTCTCAAGTTGAAAAGATGTTTGAATATATCAACATTGACTTTCGGAAATTATCTTGCGTATGTTTCTTAAACTCTAATAAGAAACGGTTCCTAAACGATTTCGAAAATAAATTAGTTGAGGACGATTTGATCGAATTATCAAAATCGAAATATTCTAATTTCTATAATCATTTTACAATAATTCCGAGGCGATCTAATCAGAGAATGCCGCAGCATTATCTTTTGTTTAGACAGCAAATATATGTCACGAGAATATTATGTCAGTTACGATTATCCGGAAAATATTACACAAAATTCACGTATAACGGTCATCTTTATCAAATCGACCCTCAGCAAGTCTGTACAATTTGTAATTTGAATGTTCCTGAAACCGTTTATCATATCCTAATCTAATGTCCTTTATATTTCTATCTAAAACCAAGTATTTTCAAAAAAATAGCAAGTCCTAACGATCTCTGTGTACTATTAAATAAGATTTCAAATTTAAATGCCAAAATAATTGCCGACTACATAGTTAGTGTTCTTAAACTTTGAGCATTTCTACTAAATGAATAGTTAGAGAAGGTGTATAGTTTTAGTTGTAATTTGGTTCAAATTGTTTATATTTGAGTGTAATTTTTTTTTCCTTTTGTTATAGGTACTTAAATTTAGTTACTAACACTTTCTTAAAATATTGGTATTTATCTAAAATGTTTGTTTTTTTACTAAACTCACTTCTTGTAATAAGAATTTTTTCTGTAAAAAATTTTTGAGATACAATAAAATTTTGATTGATTGATTGATTGAATTCTATATTTAATGGTTGTTGAGGGAAACGTAATGATACAATTACACTAATTTCTTTGTTGTCACTAATTTACTCAGTGAATTCTTTTTACATTCTTCATCATTCACCGAGCTGAATACTAAAAAAATAGAAGATGGCATACAACAAAATTGCCAAAAGCAATACAATTGATTCTTCCAAATGGGTGCGTCTATACTTGTTAAAAACAAAAAAAATTTTAACAATAAATTAAAACGTGCGATTATTAAATTAAACGTTTATTTATATTAGAGTTTTACTTTGCCACTGAATGTTAGGCAAATTTACCGCTAAGCAGTTAAACCGTTGTGTTAAGCCAATTATCGTTATTTAAGAAGGAATAAAGTAAATTAGTATTTTAATTAAATTCATCTTATTGTAAAATAAAACATTACGTAGTAATCTTCCTGAATATTTACTAAAACCTTAAAAAAAAGAAGATAATTAACGCACACATATAACCAAACTAATCTTCTTAATCGCTAATAAATTAATTAATATTAGCAATCCATGGAAGAAAACAAAATGCAAATTAAAGGGTGTATATAAAAATATAAATGCGGATTTTATTTAACGTAATGGCGGAAGTGTCGAGTTTATACATTTACTTCTAAAATATGGATACAACCAGATAAATAGTTTTTCTTAGCTTAAATTCAACCATTATAAAGGAGTTAATAGTCGTTTTATTCATGGAAAACTTTATGTTAATCTAAGCTTAATTAAGATTTACGTTTTTAGAATGTGCTACAAACAGCATTAACAGTACAAACGGTTAGTAATAATATCAAAAAGTAAAACTAGAGAAATATTTTATGCTATAAATGTGCCTACTTGCACGCATATTTGTATATAGATTCCATTAAATAACAGAAAGTGGCGACTTCGTTCTCTTTCTAAGCAATATCAAGTTTAAGATATTACACGTATTTTATAAAATGTGTATGCAAAAAATGTATAAAATGAAAAGGCCGTTTTGAAGCGCTACCATACGTAAACAAACTTTATGTTTTCATAAAATATTCTCTATACGAATATATTGCACCCTTAGACGTGCACGAATCTAGTACTTCTATAAATTTGAAACAATATTTAGTGGAAGATGTAGCTCTAATACCCGTAATTGACAACTTTATAACCATACCAATTAACTTGTAACTGTAATTTATTTAAAGATAAATAAGGAAAGTAAAATTTTGCATAATTTAGTATTCATAAAGGTTTTGTTTTATAGTACGGGGTGGTAGACTAATTTTGGTTTAGCAACTGCGATATAATATAAAGTTGAAATTGTTAAGTGCTGGTATTAGTTATTTTATTATATTACTATCTGGTCAGGTCTATTTAGTAATGGAAAGCAGTAACTGAAACAGATCAGAAACAAGTCGTTTTTAGGTACAAACTTAAATAATTTTTAGTTGTCCAACACTTTCATCGCGCATTAAATGCCAAATAATATTTCGAAACTTTAAATTTTGGCGAAAAAACATTAGATTATTACGCTTAGATAAACTTGAGTAAATCAGTCCAATAAGTTTTACTAGGCAAAACTATAAAACAGTACTAGATCATGATTGAATAATTTATTAAAAATATTAACTGTCCAATTATATCACAAATTAAAAAAAGTGGTTGACCCAAGTATTAGCAATCGTCCCCGTGGTGCTTAGCTTAACGACTTGAATTTTTTATTGACTAAAACCACATTGTAGCAAATTAAGCGTTACTATGAATGATGTAGTCAAAAAAAATAATCGTTATTAATTACCTCTCTATTTTATTTGTTTTATTTGTTTAGATTTTTAGTACCTCCTGGACGTTTGACTATATACAGGGTGCTATTATGACGACGCTAAAAAATTCCAAACCTTCCTTTCCGGCGACACTGCGATGGGAGACACAGAGAAATAATTTTAAATTTTAAAACAAGTTTTAACATTTTATTTACTTGATCTAATGCAATGGATAAGAATAAAACAATTATAATTAATTCTCATTAAATGTCTCTTTACATTGAATGTTGAAAATAATTTCTTCTATTCCTAATATTTCAGTCAGTTTGCACTGTAAGACTGTATGGTAATGTCATATATTGTAATGTGAATAACTTGTTTTTTTTAATTTAGTTTATTAAATACTTAATTGAATATTTTGACCTGATAGACTACTTCTCTATAGCGTGTATGTAATAAGAAATGGGTGGTTCTATTTAAAAAAACATAACTTTGGTATGTCGCACTTTTATGAAACACTCTGTATAAACGAAATTAATTTTAAATAGTGCAGCTCATTGATTTGCACTATGCACATTGCGAAAGTTTTTTTTAATCCCATTTTTTTTTCTGAGGTATTTACCTTTAACGCACTAATAGGCCACCCTGTATGTCTATATGGTGAGATCAAGTAGATCAAGTAGAGTTACACAATCTTACAAGTAAGGTGCATATATTAGTGCCCGCAATAAACAACAAAAACGTAATAATACAACAAAACGCTAACCTTATGGAGATGGCTTCATGGAAACCCTTGGCAGCTGGGAACAGTTGATATTGTATGTTCTTGGCCCAACGTGCTAATTGTTTTTTCTTGGTTACTCTTCATCAATAATTAATCATTGGATTAATTCAAAACCATCGCCATATTTACATAAAAAGTAATCACACAACTATCGATTAAATAAACCATGTATGTCTTTCTTTGTAAAGATACACAACTTCTTTACTTCCCTTCTCATATATAATTTATATTTGTTTTACTTTTACTTTTTACTTGCGTTTTTTACATTTAACGCTATTCAATTCATTCAATTTATTTGACTTTTGTATCCTACTTGATTAGCGCAAATTTAAAAATATTTTATCTAAAAATTTTCTGCCAATTTTGTGCTATTTATTGTTGATAATTAAAAATTTTATGTCGGTATATTTAAAAATTTAAAAATTTAAAAACAAATGAGTATGGTCGACTTCACTTGGCCGTAAGTATCGACTGTGATGTAAGTAGGTGTCGAGTTCATAAAATTTTAAAAACCATAAACTGATACTGACAAAAGGCAAGAATTTTGTGAAACATTAATGGAGATATGTAATAATGATAGGAGTTTTGTTAAGAATATTTGCTTCACCGATGAATGCTCGTTCAATCTCAATGTAGTTTGCGGTATCAGCATGATGGGTGTTCAGCATACAATGCGAATCAAATAAAACAACTTTTAAATAAAGCACTTCCTATAATCTGCATTGGAAGAGGCGATGAAGTTACTTGGCCACTAAGATCACCAGGCTTGTCCCATAACGACTTCTTTTATGGAATTACATATATTTGAAGGTTTATACTGACAGAACCCACGACACAATTGAGTCTTTAAAAGATAAAATTGTGGAAGTTTGGTTCAATATACCAGCAAATATGATTGCAAATGTGCAACCAAACTTTTATTTGGGGCACTGTTTAGTAGTAAATAGACAGCATTTTAACCAGTTGCTATAAGCCAAACACTTTGCATGTAAAACCTATTAGCTCTCACTTCTGTATATCTTTAAACAAATCGGTCCTTTTCAAGACCACTAACACATTTATAGAAAAGAATTTTTAGTACGATAAATTTAAAACAACAATCACTTTTAATAAAAAAAAACGTATTTGAAATTACAACATTTCTGACAATTGTTCTTGGATGGTTTTAAAATAATATTCTTGTTATCTCGTTTGTTGACTCCTGGATTCTAGTAACACCTGAAATAAAAAGTTAAAAGAGAAATAGCAAATTAAATAATTTAAAGCACGAACTTTTACGCTCTTATTATTCATAACATTAAAAACCTTAATCGAGCATTTTCTAAAAATTTTTATTAATCCCATGGGTTTCAAATTTTTTACGATCAAGAAGCTAAAAATGTATAACACCTCCAATTCTGGATTATACTTTACTTCGCTGATTTTGAATAAAGTCCTTATCTTATCTTATCTATAATAACAACTGTATTGACTTAAAATAAACTTTCAGCTTTAGAATACCTGGATATTCTTGCAAGATGCAAATATTATGTCTAATAGTTTACACACAGATCTACAATACAAGAAAACAAACGACTCATTTAACCTCAAATTCCATATATTAAAATATTAAAGCAACTGAACATTGATTAGAATTTTCGTAAAATCACAAAATACTAAATACTTACTTGTTACAAACGTAAAGAATAATATTTACATTTAAAGAAAGATTAGACATTCTACACTTGCTCTCTCTTTCTAACTTCAACAAAATGCCGTAATGTATAGGGTATACAACAATCCAAAGTTTTCATAGCAATAGTAGATAAAAAAAAATTTTTCTATAGTAAAAATCCTATGTTGCGTCTTGCCAGAGACACACGGTATATGTGTTTTTAGTGAAAAGAAATTCTGCTAATTTCAACAATATGTACCAGTTGTCAATTATTAGTTCTCTTCCTTGATTTAGAAAACTTTGTGGTTCTTCAGAAAATGATAAATTATTTGATCCGGGAATATGTTCAATATCATAAATATCCTTCCGGAAATATAATGTATCCTCGTAGGGAGATATTGCTGGAGCAAACACAAAAAAGTTTCATTTTTATGAATTGTTTAAAATTTAATTTTTCCTCAAACAAAACAAAACATTCATCTAAGGCAACTATCTTACGTCAATAGGATTTATGCAGTTTTCTCTAATTAACGCAAAAAACATTGCTAAACGTGTAATGTGTCTCCCCTTAACGTATGCAGCAAGTTCACTAAATTTTATAAATTTTAGAATTGCCAAGAACCTGTTCCTACTTATTATTTTAGTGGAAAGTATATTTCCATAAAATTTCATAAATAGTTGCAAAGTAAAAAATACGTACATTTTGGAAACTGTCACATTATTTCACAATAAGCCGTTAACTTTCTGAGTTCCATTCTCTATCAAAAATTTATTGACTCTCTCATTTGCCTATCTACAAATTGTATTAATAATTTTCTTTGACTTGAAAGCCTCAAAACAGTTTTTTGGACTTTTAATCCAGTCAAAAAATGGTCAACCTCGGAATGAGAGATAATAACCTGTAAACTTGTATAAACCTTTGTTTAGGCATTTTAAAAAGTGTCTCAAAAGTCTATAAAATCTCGATACCGATACCGATCAGCGATGATGACAGCTTAGCTGTTGAAACACGTATCCAAGTAAAGTTTTTGGTGCAGTTTTTGGTGTTTTTCTGTTGGTTAAATAGACGCTGCAGTTGGTGTTCCTTTCCTTTGATCGAAGTTTGTTTCTTGTAGTCACATGTTGCAAACATAAGCCGACGCAGTGACAAAAATTTATAGCCACCGTTGTACACATGGACCTGAAGGAGTTAATGATCTAGAGTTATCATTGCTCGCTTTTATTTTTAATAATAATAATAAGTTGTTCACCCGCGAAAGTGTTAATAAAATAGTAAAAAAAAATGACCGACAAAGTATATTAATTTTCAACCTTAGTAAGTTGCAATTAACATCGCTTTTTCTTTAATAATGTTTTATTTATTACAATAGTTACGGTTTATTTGTAAAGAAACTGTAAATTAAGTCATTGTTGAAAACCTGACCTACAGCTCTCTTAGTCGAAGAGGGATCGTGGGTGTACTTACGAGTAATTAAATCGAAAGCTTTCACACTGAAAAAAAGGTAAATAATAAGAGTCACCTAGTAGAATGTGTAGTAAATCTTCTAGAGCGACTAGGATTCCTGAACACATAGAGTAGAGTATAATTTTTGTAGAACGACTAAACCACAAGAACATCAAAAACATATATAAAATAGACAATAAGATAGTGTAGATAAAAGCATAATACAAATTATTTAGATAATAGTTAAATAGAACAGTTTGTTCTCCAAAGACTGAAGTCGAACCGCCCGGAATATTTAGTAGCCGCACCGGTAACTACGTCACTGCAAAAGAGCCTGCCTGCAGTATATAATATTACATAAATTTCTACACACCAATACGTGTAGCTAAGTTAAGTTAAAGTAGTAAAATTACGTTGGGTACCGGTTCCCGACAGCAAATATAGTATTTTCGCTGTAGCTTTGCGGTTAAGTGATTAGGGATTTCCACTTGCAAACTGTATGCTTCAATATTTGTGAAAGTCAGTGGTACTTAAAATTTCTACATAGGTATTCGTCATTAAAATTGCAATTGGCTAGGAATGTTATTTTCATTTTCCCTTATCACTAATGAGCTTGTTATTGTTATTATTAGAATAAATAAAGCAATTAGACGTCGCTTCGGCCACTCGTTGCAAGAACGTTCTTCTTTATTGATTACGATGAATGTGGTAATGAGGAGATATCAATATAATGTAACAATTATAAAAATTAATGGTTTAGAACCCCTGACTTCTTATTTAAAAGTTTACATTTGAACAAAAGGGAGCTCATTATTCCATTGTCACCAAACAATACTTAATGGTGTTGTTTACCTGTTTATTGCTCGAGGCGATTAGACATGCCCAATATTTTAGGTAGGTATAATATAAAATGTTAGAAGAGGACAACACTATAAGAGTATGTGATTTCTGAAATTAAGCGCTAATCACTTAACCGCAAAGCTACAGCGAAAATACTATATAAAATAGTACAAAGGCGAATCACATTAAACAATTTCTTGAAAGAACTTTCAAATCACATCGATCAAATGCATTCCGCAAAAAGTTAGGTTGTTAAATTCACGTCGAAATACAGATACAATCACGCGTAAAATATAAATTTAATAGAGAAAGCATGTAATATTTACAACTTAGTTCAATGTTTGTAGACTGCGATCATGTGTAGGCAGATGTAACAGAAACAAAATGTCCAGATATGGATTGCCAAACCAATCAAAAGATAAGCTGCAGGTCACCGGTTATCTTCGATAAAACCCTCAACAACAACGGAAACAGGAGCCAGTTTTATAGCGATTGGTCTCCATAGAATGATCGGATCGATTGGTAAACCACCATAATTCACGGCCTTAGTTTATAATTAATTGTTTAATTGGCATAACCCAATAGGTAGTTTGCAATGTGTTTAAAAATAGCGGTAAATTAGAGATTCCATAAAAATAGAAATACAGCCAGAAATGTTACTTACGACGTCGAAGAATGACGCATGCTTATCCCTCAGTTTATTGGAAGTTTTTTCGTGGGTCTTATATCTAATAGTAGTTAATTACTAATTATCAGGATTCCCGGACCTTAAACTTTTATGCCAACGTTTAAGTGTTTAAGTGAAGAAAAGAACGTGACCGGCAATTTTGTCGGAAGGACGGTATTTATTTTTCAGTATAGCCAACTAGTGAAATTGTAAACTTCTTACTTAAAGTTCGTATCTTAAGTGATGGCTACAATAATGATATAATGTCTAATCATTTTAAAGTAAAATATGTGGTAGATTTCTGAAACTTGTTATTAAAGTTTATTAATCGATACGTACCTACAGTTTAAGCTGGATTGCTGTATTCATGTCAAAGGTTAATATTCTCAACAGTTTTTACATAGCGATTAAGCTTTTATAAACACTAAAATTACAATTAAATTAAAAAACAATTTGTGTGCCAAAGCAATTATCAGATTGATTAAATGATTTGTTATAATTACGAACCGATTAGAATTTATTTTTTTTTAGCTTGAGTTGCAGTACTGGAAAATGTGTGCTTAATTAATGTGTCTATTACAAGAAGTTGTGTAAGTTGGAATGTTTATAGAATGCACATTTGTGGTTTGTCATACTAATGATCACTGCTACAAATTACACACAGTGGAGCTATTTAAACATACATTTCAAATTAATTACACAGTTGTCAGACACAAATCAAAACAATAACAACAACTATCATAAAACTAAATGTTTATAAAACTGACGCCAAATAAACATACACAATCAAATATTGACTGCTACGTAATTAAAACAACATTTACTTCTCTTTTTATTAGATGTTAAGAGAAAAGCGAAATACAGTTGCTTCCGGCGACCTGCTGTTGCCTTTCACGTCAAAAGGAAACTTCCCCGACTTTAGACTGCATACATAATGTTTAAAACATTAGCCTTACTCGAAATAAAAGTTAAGTTTTTTATAAAAAAGAGTATTTGCTGAAAGTGTTGAACTTTCAGGACTGAAACGAATTCATTCGACATAACTTTAAAACACCAAACGATAGCAAATGCTTTTTTTTATACGATAACTTTAAGATTTTATCGTTTTCAACGCGTTTTAAATT
This sequence comes from Abscondita cerata, assembly GCA_030710515.1. Lineage (NCBI taxonomy): Eukaryota > Metazoa > Arthropoda > Insecta > Coleoptera > Lampyridae > Abscondita > Abscondita cerata. The sequence continues at coordinate 123,455 of JALBCR010000372.1, read as the reverse complement.
GTTCTTGTTCTAACACCTTAAAAATATTTACATGAGTATCAAGATTGCTAAACCTAAAGGATTTAACGAAAAAGCAAACTTTAAAACTTTCCAAATTATCTGATAGGCCCGATGTGTAAGTAAAAAAAGTTTAAATACATCGATATTATGAAATATAAGAGATTGAGCACCTGTTTGAAACTTTTAATCAAATTCGTATAACTGCCAATTCTAATATTATCGTAGTTCAAAGTAGCTACTCTTTTAGTAATATATCAAAAGATGATATTATTCACAAACTGTAACTTAACTTGAACCGTCAGCGTTGGAAAGTTTCGCCCGCTAAAGATGATATATCGGTTTTTAAAAGAAATCCCGAACCTCCTTCTCACATCTTATTATTTTTATCTAATTTTACTTTAGTGTCTTTAAAAAAGAATCTCTTCTTAAACAAGCAAATTGTTTTAGCAGAAAGATAGTGCAAAGTAAAATAAAGATTAATAGTGCTCCAAAATTAACTTTTAATTGGATTTCTCAACGTTTAATCACTTAAATTTTAATGGTACCGCAAATGTTCCTATTGTGCCAACTTATTCAAATAAAATAAAAACAAAGAAAAAAAACACAAGGAATCGGAAATTATATTTTATAAAACTGATTAAATCGAAAGAAAATGAATTTTATCATCCTTAATTGCAAACGTAATTGAATTTAATTAATCTTTCATTCCTTACTAACTTTGATTCGATAATTATTTATTTAAATGACGTACTTAGTAATGCTGTTTCTGTATGTTCAAAAGCCACTGTTTGCTTCAGGTTATTTTGTTCATTCGGCAGTATTGATTTAAGATATATTTTGTGTTAAAATAGAAACTTTATAGTAACATTCTGAATTAATTTTCAATTACAGAAGAATATTTAGGTTCTAAAATATTGTCCGAGAATATTCTCACACTTGTTACGGAATGAGCACAGGTATCGCTATCTTTTATCTGTTAACATGATTATGCATTTGGTGACAATTATTACAAATATCTAACTGATCATTCATAATCTGGAAAACTCGAAACTCGAAGATGCTATTGTCGCTACAACACTAACACAATGCACGTTCCTTAATCCCAAGTGTGTTTGAATAATAAACGAAAATCAATGGCATATGCATGCGTTAAACAAATTTAACTCTATTTATATTACAAATTAGGTTAACGAGAATCTTGTTGATTAATTTTATTGGATCGTTAATAAGAGTTGAGTTTTTAATCTATTATAAATTGCTATCCTAGATTTTCTCTTATGGTTTCACCTATTAAGTTAATTTTAAGTACAAATGCAACTTTACAGCACAATATTTCAAAAGAAAGCCCTATATGAAAAACTTTAGAAAATCATTTTAGCTTAGAATTGGCTAAGGAAACTTCTACAAGTTTTGAACCATTCCTAGTTGAACAAACTGTATAGTAGTGTTGATTTCGAGAAACAAATATCAAATAAATGCATACTAAGCATTTTTTAACTCAATCCAACTCTTGTTTAATTAGTATTTAGAATTTTATCAGAATTCTATTTTTATAATTAATAAAAAAAGATTCCTATCGGATTGCACATATTGCAGTGATCGCAAATCTTTGCAATATATGAATTTGTAACTATGTATATTGTGCAGTATAAGGATATATTTGTGTATTGTATACTATAAGAATAAATCAATATAAGTGCTAAATAAAGTGAAAGTAGGAAGGATACAATTTTGAGTAGTGAAAGAAGTAAAGTTAGGATGGTGCGTCAAACAATAAATGTGTTAAAATTGTTGTTAACTTTTCAAAAAAAATGTTTTGATAATACGCATGAATAAAAATTTCGAAAAACTACTCCATAATGTTATTACGTATCTACTTTATCCAAAATAAATCATATTTTTGCAAAAATAAAGTTTACAAGGAAAAATAATCTTTTTAAAATTCATTTTAAATTTTGCGCAAAACGCTAAAATATTAATGACGGCTATCTATGACGTCACGCTTTTGTAAACACCTGACAATTGACAAGTTAAATTGAATGATTTTATACAACAGTCCTAAATTCTAATGTTTATCGATGGTGTGCGGTTCCTCAATGTAGTAATACATCGATAAAAACTCCTAGCCAGCAGCTAGTTTTTCAAATTCTGTAATTTATTTCTGCGAAGACCATTTTGACGTAAGGATTCACTTTATTTACTATATAATCATTAAGTAAACTAGAGATTAATAAGTAAAATTGTCAATAATACCAGCGAATACGTTTCAGGTTACGTTCCATTCCTTTATTATTACTACACTACGCTATAGAATGCTTGCAGTTTCCTTTCGAAACGACACAATCGTTAAATTGTTCAAAAATAACAGCTTCCTCTTTTTCATCTACTACTAATGTGGTAGCTACAACCTCGCATGTACTTTATGTTCTGGACAATTTTTGCTCTTTACTGTGCACATTTTCCCAGTACGTTTAAGCTGTACATAGCCGACAGTGTCATCATCTAGAAAATCTAAAATAAATACAAATATATTAGTGGCCAAATTTTCATAACATAACCTTAACCATGAATCTTCATAATGGAAATAAAATATGTACTTTCATGGAAGTTTGAATACTACACTGTGTTTTAATAATTATTATTATATAATTATTATCTATGTACTAAGATTCAAAATTTGTCTGTTTTTTTGTTTCTTTGTCCTTCTACAGATCGGCTAATATAGGTGCTAAGCCTAAGCCAAGTATCTGGGTGGACTCAGAATAGAGCATAGAAGCAAATGGGCGAGTCTGAAAAGCGAGGGTTTACCAAGGAAAAGCTTTTTTTAATATTCTTGTCCCGTCCTATAAGACGGGGGTTATATCTAGTTATATAACTATGATTCAATATTTGTATGTTTCTTTGTCTCTTTATTGACTCGGCCCATATAGGTGCTAGGTCAAAGCTAAATATGGTTAGACTTAAAATGCATTTACGGGGCAAATAAAGGGTAGCGAGGGTGTACCAGGGAGAACGGGCATAAATAACAAAAACAATTTTTAATATGCATGTGGTATTAATTCAGCATAATTTTATAGGTGTGGCTTAAACCTGGTTAACGTGGTAGGAGGGGGGTTTTCCGGTGGTCTCATTAGTTGAATTTCTTTTACATAAGCCGTATCGGTACCGTCATTACGACTGGACGGAGGTTTCGACTAGTTACATATAATACTTACATTGAAGTTATAACATTTCAAAATTCAGTCGAGTAAAAATCATTATTTGATCCAAAAAATCCGATTCTTGCCAAATTAAAGCTATTTCCTTTGATGAATCCTTGGTTCCATAGCTAACGTGTCTTTGTTGTACTTTTCAAAAACTGATAAAAAAGCATTTAACAACGAAATATCACATAAATGATGCAGTAAATATCGGAACAAGTAAATACAAGGTAAGTTCGAACGATGTACAAAATATCAAGATAAAGTTTACGAAAGCTTGACGTCACGCGTTAGTGTTTGACCTAATATGGCGGATTGTTATGTTTTGTATTTTAATTTTGATTTAAATAAATGGAATTGCACTTTTAATTTAAAAAGAAGTGATTTGTTTAGAAAATCTCTATTCTATATAATTATTTAAAATCATAATTTTATTGATTCTTAGTGACTGTCATCATGCCTATTATATATAAAAAGTTCTACTAAGCCAGCGTATTGTAGATATCCTGCGCATTGTAATATGCTCGAGCATAGTAGATATTAATTTAATAAAAATAAAACCTGTTGACAGTAATATATAAAGTGCTTCTCGAGGTAATTCATTTATAAGGCACTAATGGAAAATTAATATTAAAAGTATGGAAAGTAAACACCAAAGTTAATAATAAACAAAAAACTCAGGTCATAGAAGTTATCTTCAAAGTTGCAGAAGGTTGCACCGATTTCGCCATCAGTAAATGTAAATAAGGTTAGTGTATTAACTATGTGATAGAAAATTGTGTATACAGAAAAATATTGTAGCTGAAATATTTTGTTTAGGTCTTTGTTAAAACGTGCACGTTGCGTCATATATAACTAATTTAAATTTAATCAAAAAGAAAATTTTTCATAATTTCATTAATTTTATTGTAGTAAAATTTTGTTTTAATGTTATAAACTATGCATTTATTAATGAATCCAAGATCCTGAGGTTAATGATCAAATAGAAATTAATAGAGTTTCACGTTTAATATAGAATTTATTTTATTAAATACCGAATTGCATTCACCGCAATATGTTAACACTTGTACATAATGGCTTAAACCTGAATCGTTGAAGTTACCTTCAAGTGGGATATGATAAGCGGTTAAATTTTCTATTTATTTATTTCTATAAATACAAATAGCGTTTGAAAACAATGGAATAGCATGCCAATTATATTCAGCTATGTAAACTTCGAGTGGCACTTCGCTGAACAATTTACAAGTAGATGCGGCTGCGGTACACCAGGATATTTTTCACCTTTTTTTAAGGTTTCAAACCTATCGTTACATTTTGTGCCGCAATATAAAAAAGATTCATCGCTAAATTCTGGTTGATTGCACTCATCGACATTTGCAGCGGATTCTTTGGGGCGCCGCTCCAATTTCAACAACGCATTTCAACGCTTGCAGTATTGCTTAGTCATTTGTTGCATACAAAAATGCAAATAAATCCTTTTCTACACACCTCTTTGTTCGTGACGTCGTCAGAAATGATGCTTATGTCGATAATAATCATTTTGATATAGAACATTTGCAAAATAATTACTTTAAAAGCGAACTTTGAAAGATTCTTGCTTATTCGGCTTGTTGGCAATATTGGTTTTTATCCTAGCGTAATTAATTAATTAACCAATCCACAATTGCACACGGTTTTGTCACCACAGTATACGTCTTCTGGGCCACCATACATAACACTTACATCACAGTACAATATTAAAAATGTACCATACGAATAAATAAATAAATTTAATCTTTAAGAAAAGAGCTTATGTTTTAGGACTTTTATGGAATGTTTAGTATGATTTATTTTCCTATGTCGTTCTACCAATTAGTAGCGATTTTTCTATCACGAGACGTATTATCTACTTGAGATTACTCAGATCTTCAATCTTCTTTTAATAATTGTTTAAAAAGTTTTGTATTAAAAACTTTGGTTAAAGAAATTCTTGTAAGACGTTATCCGATCTGTCGAAAAAATAGAAGTCTATTCGTATAAACTTAACAATCTTTATTCATCTATCTATTTCACCATGTTTTCCGGTGCAGTTGGATACATTTTCACGGTTCGTTCAGATGGTACTCAAAATTTTCGTTGATTGTGTTCCACTGTAGGTTCTTTTAATCCCGCGCATGGAGTTATTTAACTTTAGTCATCAAAGTTGATTTGTCAATTGCCGACCTTGTACTTGATTTGCATTTGCCCATGTTACTTAAAATGGTTTTTTTTCCTAACCCAATACTGTACTAAAACTTTTTCTTGGAAAATAGTGGTAATATGGCAGCCCGAGATTTTTATGTTTTTTTTGGGTGGGCGTTGGCTTACCGCTTTGACAGGCTCAAGTAGCCCACTCCTCGATCTAGTAAAAATGAAATGTGGTGATGGGGTTTTATTTTTCTGTATCATCCTTTACCAAACTTAGTTAAACTAAGAACATCCGAGAATTCTGCTAAGGATGTGTTACGGATGTACAGGGTAAAACGTAACAGATGATCATTTTAAATCTCATATGAAACAGTCACGCAGCTAAACTTACATTTGAGATTGTCAAAGGTATTATTTCCTCCTTTCCTCTTTTACGAAGTTTATAGACTCTGCATTTGTCGTAAGGTTTCTTTGTAACTGTCGTCATAACAAGGACGTCATCGCAGTTTTAATCGTTCAAAGAAAAATCTTACGAGCAGTAAGTTGTATAAAGACTCATTCGTAAAACGTCATCAAATTTTACTCTCAAATAAATATATTTTTTCGAAATTGTTATTCGAGCACAAACTATGCGAGACAGCAAGTACTTTTTTTAATTCTTCCTGATCGTTTTTGGATACCTTATACCAATCACGTAGTAAAAGGGTAGGTCACAATTGTATCGTTTACTTTTGAGCATCTCCTTGTTTTATCGGTAATAATTACAAGTTTACTCCTGCCAAATCGTGTCTCTAGCAAACTTATAATTTTACTCACATTAGCTGGGTCGTTGAGTAGTTCTGCAACTGCTTCCTTTGCTGAACGTTTAAGTGTCTTTGGCAGTCTGATTGCATTTTGTGACGAATTTGTTTTTTTATTTGGAGTTGTACGGTTAAACTCACCCACGAATACAGGCTAATCCTCGGCTTTCCCAGCGAATTCTTTGGATCCCATTCTTTCTCCGGTAGATTATTCATCAATCGAAGTTAGTTTTCTACAAGAACAACAAGTAACGTATCTTTATCTGGCGTTTGCTGTGGCGGTTAAAATAGGGCTTGTTGACTTTGGAACGGTTGTGCTGCTATGTTAAACACTGAAGAAATTTTCTTATCTTCTGGCGTTTGATAAACATCAGGTTCTCTGAGATTTAATTATTTGATCATCTCATTGTCTGGCTTTTCATCCGATCTAAGATACTGCTCATCCTCCAACTCCGCCTTCAGCATTTCCTTATCTAGTCTCGTCGACTCCTCCCAATACTTCCTGTCACGCTGTAAGTTTCTAACTAAACATTTCAGATTAATACGTAACGCCTGCCCTTCCTCCTTCTTCAACTTCATTATTTCTTTATCGGTTACTGTTGGTTGTAGAAGGAGATCCTTAAATTAATCGTCCACTGTCGTTTTCACAGGTTCAAACGTCGTCTCCAACTCAAATATTTTTTTCTTTGATTCCACTTCCATTCTTTTGATGTTGGATGTTACTGAACGATATGATTTGATTCTGTTCTTCAGGTTACCTTCTCTTTGCTTATTTGCCCTTAGCGGCAAAGTTAACACTGGTGCCACTTGGAGAAATTTTTCTCCCTGTTGACCCAATCCAAAATAAACCAACCTTAGTGGTACCCTTCTCTGTCTTTTTCGTTTGTCACTTTTCGATAATTACGAGTCAAAAAGTTCCGGGTTTCAGCATCATTGCATTTGTTTTAACTATTTCGTAGGTTATAACACTGAAAATTCTCTGGCTACAATAATATTATACCTTGCGTTGTTCCAGATCTATTTCTTTTCAAAAGCTGATAAGATTCTTTTAATTACTGATTAGGAAATATTTTACTTTTTTGCAATCCAATTGCCACACTTAATAATTTTCTTCAAAATTTGACAAAAACCGATCAAATTATCAAAAAATGTATCAAGATCGTACTATCCACTAAACTCTACTACGCCTTAAACAGTTATAGAAATGTGTAACAGCCAAAAAATTTTAAGCTTGATTTTAAAGTGCCACAAACACAGTTTATGTGAGAATTTTTAGAGAGTAATAATAGGAGAGTAATTTAATAAAAAAATGGTTTCCAACAAGACCGAGCATTAATTATAGAAAATGTAATGTACATTATTGTTTTTTTGTTTAATTAATATAACTAGAATTACATGTGCCACAAACTGCTTTTAACTTACTGTTTTTGATTACTTTACCACATGAATTAATTATTTTAGTGTACGATCAAATTTCAACAACGTAATGCATTTATAACATTTTTAAATATTACACCAAAGTCTAAAAATAACGTAATGGATTTCTTGAAACGATCCGTTGAACATCCAATCTAAAAGCAACAGGATAGAATTTACTTTATATTACTATTAATTACTAGAAACGCTTTCTTAATAAAGTTTTCTCTACTCCCAACTTAATTAATTGGAATTATTTTTAGATAACCCTTTAGTATGCTGTTACAGAGGGTGTAGCTAAATTTAAAAAAAAATATTTTTTTAGTACAGTTTTGATTGCATTATTTTTATTTATATTTTAATTTATGTAACACAATCAACTTATTTAATTATTTTAATAATAATTGAATCAAAAATAAATTAGGAAGAGGAAAAAAGCACAACGTTTTGTAGAAATCCACAACAATGAAATTATTACAAAATATGTGCAGCTGAAAAGCAAATGTAAATAATTATAAAATTTCATAACCACGTTCAGTATTTAAAATGGTCAATTTACCAGAGTACGGTACGAATTAAGCTCAAATATTATTTAGAAGTGGCCGACATGTTTGGAATATATTTTTAACGGCGAGAGCTGTAAGTGGTTTTCATTAATATCCAACATCTCTGAGTGGTGAGTGAGTACGCATATTCAATGAGGGCTATTTCCAAAACCCTCTCAGGACCGAACTTGTAACTTATAAATAATTGTATTCATTTTGTAAATTAACATTTGTGACAATATTATAGGTCGACCACCAGTGTAATGTTTTTTTTAATTATGGAATAGTTGTAATTACAATTATGTCGGAACTTTTAAAATATTCTATACTGAATTTATTATGTTTACAACAACCTTTATTATTAGAAAGCGTATACAGTTTCATTATCAGCAAACAATAACTTTTTGTTTTTATTGATGGTTTGTATTTTAATGAGTAATTTAATAGAAAATATCGGTTTTACGTTAAAATCAAAGCCCATTAATGTTGAAAAGCTTAAGCGTATGTCACTTTTCATTTTTTCATTTATTTTATAATGTTGTAACAAAACAATTGAAAATTTATTTTATATAAAAAACTTGGAATTTGTTATAATCGCGAATAGTAATAGATAGTACCTTACATTTTAAACATTTATTTAAAATACCAAAAAAAAACTTTTTAATATGTAAATTATCTTTAAGTGTATGCACGCTTGCACGTAAAGTTTTTAACTGTAGAATTTTATTTGCAAAGTTTTCTGCATTATATATTCATTTCATATTTTATTTCATTAGCATACTGAAAAATACTTTTTTATCAACCGATAGTATTTTTAAATATATTGTTATGATTTAAATTTAAGAAAAATTATTTTGGATTTCAATTTGAATGGATGAATTGTGTTGAGGTAACTATGTAAACGAGAATTGTCAGAAGATAGTGTCAAAAAATTAATAAATTCAATTCAATTCAATTCAATATTTATTTTGTCTTAAAATTACTATAACAAAAGATTCAGTTTTTTTCCGTTACAAAAATAAACAAAAACAACATAATATTTCATTAAATTATAATTCCGCTAATTCCTGTTTCCTTCTTCAACCTTCCATCCCTCTCTTCTCTAAACTTTCAGTATTTTTCTTTTCCTCCTCCTCCATCCCTTTCCTCCTCTTCAACACTTCCCTCATCCATTGTTTTCCTTCCCCTTTCTCTCCTAGTAGTACCTTCCATTCCTTTTCCTCATGTCTTGCTTTCCTGCATCCCTCTTTTATATGTATTATATTTTCCCATTCATCCCCACACAACCTGCATAATCTCTCCTCATCACTTATCCAATATTTATTTTCCTTTTCTTCATTACCCATTCTGAACCTGGCAATCATTCGTATTTCATTCATTCCTTTTCCTTCTGTTATGTACCTTGGTGTCTTGTCTGTCATTATTTTTATATATTTCTTATATATTTTTTCTTCATACCTTACTGCAATTCTTCCTGCTTGTATCCTTATTTTTTCTATTTCTAGCTCTTCTTCCAGTATATACCCCGGTGTCTCTTTCTCTAGTCCTAACGTCCACTTCCAGTATTTCTCCTGTATTTTCTCCAGTTCTTGCCATTTTAATAAAATTAATAAATAAAATAAATGTTTTTAAGGTAATATGCAATTTTATTTCATAAAAATAATAAAGTGTATCCTAAATAAAATATGTGCGGAAAATTCTTCGACACAATTTCTTCGAATAAAAATTCTTCGACAGCAATTCTTTGAAAAACAATTCCTCGAAACAACTATTCTTCGACAATGCAGTTGTTCAAATAGAATTTTTCGAAAATACAATTGTTTGACATTACAATTCATCGACATGAAGATTCTTCGAACTAATAATGTACCTATCTAGAGAAATTGAAGTTTTAAAGTAAGTCAATGCTTCGGAGAATTTCCTCCATAAAATTTGAGCAAATGACAAAATTTTTACAGATAAATTAAGCGATAATTGTTCATTATTTAGTGTCTCCCTCAAATTATCGTTGCCAAAAATTAAAAGTCAATAATTTAATTTGTAATTTACTTTTTGTCAGACTACATATTGTGGTAGGGTTTCCACTTCATTTATTTAAATTTTGGAATTTCTCTAATAAAATATGTTTTCTAATTGTTATGTATACAATATAATTTTAAGTAAATGCACAAAATTATACTCAAAATTATCGGTTACTTATGCGACGGTTTCCAAACCAAAAATTTTAACACCCCTTTTTTTACATTTTCAGACGAATTAGAATTAGTACGTTATAATAAAGCAAAAATAATCTATGTCCGGAGGCCGGCCGTCCTTCCGTCCGTATGTAAACAAGATACCTATCAAGAAAACCACCTCTCCGATTTTTATGAAACTTTGTACATAACCCTTATTCATAATTTAGTAAACTTGACTAGATTTTGGGCATATTTTATGCATCTAAAAGGGCCGTTAACCTACACAAATTTTTGAATTTTATAAATATTTAGAAAAATATTCATTTTACACATTTTGTTTCATGTAAAAAGTTGTTTATAATTTAATTATACACAACTTTTGTATATATATTTTTTTTGATTCGATAAGTAATTACTGAGATATAACAGTTGCGTGATAATAATTTTTGTAACAATACCTCCACCAATATCAATTTTAGGAAAAGAATTGAGAAAAAAAAATTGTTGGATATTCTATTGTCTATAGCTTTTGTTAAAACTTTTTTTTTTGTAAAAGCAATTTTATTTTCGTTTAACGGTGCGATAAACTTGTAATGATGGTTATTAATTGATAATACATGCAAATTGTATACACTATTTTTCTACGACAGCACTAACATTCAATAAAAACACACATTTTATAATAGAATTTAGTAGTTATGCTGACAAGTACAAATTGTCAAAATTAAAATGTTTTTATTGGTTCTGAATTTGTTTTTTGAAATAACGCTTATAAGTTCTTAAAACATATTATTTATATTTAGAATTGTTAAAAGTAAATTATCTGAAGCACTGGCATACTTTAAAAACTTCACTGACTCTATATACATTACTTATGCAAAGAATTTTCATGTCGAAGAATTTTCATGTCGAAGAATTGTATTATCGAAAAATTCTGTTTCGAACAACTGCATTCTCGAAGAATTGTTTTTGGACGAATTGCTGTCAAAGAATTTTCGTTCGAAGAAATTCTGTCGAAGAATTTATACATCGTTGTTCCCGTTTTCAAATAATTTCCGTCTTTTAATGACATGTGATATTTTGCTGTTTTTAAATAGTCAATATTTAAAACCAGAAGATCAAATGAATCATTGTAAGTCATACGTAGGTAATTCCCCTCAACTTATTAAAAACTCTTTCGATTCACAACAACTGTAACACTCCGTTTATAAAATCATTTTTACAAATTGTATACACTGACACCAATGCAAAGCATTGTACAAATATTTTATTTATTATTGGTCGGTTTAAGCATATTCTTGTTTAATTTCACTGTTTGCTAGTGGTCTCAACATTATTAATTCGCGACCCCTTTAACTGTTTTCGTACAAGCTTTTTTATAACTTATGTATGTATTAGATCTAATCAAACTTTTTAAATTTTCGCACCAACATACGCGCCTTCCGTGTTCTTAAACTGAACTACAATTTAAATTTTTATAATTAACAATGTTTTTTATTCACTACCCACAATCATCACTTTGCCAGCGTTTTTAAGGGCTGCACCACTAATATTTAGGGGATTTCTACTAACACTCCAGTAGGACGTAGAGATATTGACAATGTAAACGTGCACCTTTAATCCTCAAAAATTACAATTAGAAATTGTAATCTGGGGATAAAATGGCTGGAACAAAATTTATACTTAGCCGCGGGTTTAGCTTCAGTCAAAATAATATACATATATTATTATATTTACAAGTTCTGTAAACCAATGGTACAGTAATTATTTACATGCGATGGTAATATACAATATTAATGATTCAACTCGTACGCTCGAAATCTCACGGGGAATGTGGCGTTAGCGAAGACACGGCCGTGACTTTGTCTTCGGTTTGACGTTTTCTTGCGTACGGACTGCGGATTAATATTTACACGTGCTTTGTTTTCGGTCCCTCTTTTAGGGTCGAATCGGTAGGCGTCTCGCTGCTGGTGATGCAAATGGTTGTTCTTAATAGTCGGGGCTATGAGATTACTGTAACAAATTAGTTAGGTTATACATTAACAGCGGTGTTTTAAGACCACAATTATTCTTGTAGGGTATAAAACAACTGCTAACCGGTTTCGCTCCCTAAGGGATAAGTAACGGTGTTTAAGAATACGGCTTTATAATAAACGGAAGTCCATCGTAAGACACCTTGGATAGCTTATAGTCATCCAAGTACGATGAAACCTTGTATGCGAGTGGTCTATACATTACAAGTTATATCTTTGGTTTTGGTGGTGGTCTGACTGCGGCTGTAATTACAGTAAGCGGAGTAATCTTGACACACACTTTGCCAGTGCTACCGAGTCAATCAGCCACACTGTAGGGGTTTGGTGATAAGTGTGCAATAGCTGTAAGAAAACAGATTAGTAACGGTGGTTTTATAGGTGGATTTTAAGAGGTTTTGCCACAACCCGTACCAAATGATAATCAGCAGGGGAAGTGTGTTTTGAAAAAAACTATGTCCTAAACTAAGACCTATGTGTGGACAAAACGCATCTAATCACCGGATACAGACTAGGATCCCAGTTTAGATGTGAGAAGAATGCGGACAGTATATAGTAAAGGAAAGATTGAATGCGGTTATTTAGACCGGATTTGGACGGTTGTTAAGGAACTCGGCATTCTCACAAGATTCTGAAGGAATAATCATGAAACAGTAATGGAATAATAATTGTGTCGCTCCCGCGCTTGCTCTTATAAATAGAACGGTATCACCAACTGAAGAGTGGGCAATTGTTATACGTGGGGTTACACTAAGTGGAGCGGTTGCGCATGACGATTAAAATTTAAATTGTGAGATAATTCTTAACTCGGCGGCAAATTTATAATAATCAATTGTCGGTTTCTCACAACGACACAGGTAAATATTACAATTTTACTTTTAACACGACTAAGGAAGATGCATATGCCCCTGCAACGACCACCAAGCTTAATTTTATTGAAATAAAAACAATAATTTTTGAATTATAGCTGTACGGAACTATTATAATTTATAGCAGTATCTTGTCGTACTACAATTGCTTTTGTCAATTAACCATTTACTGAATGTAAAAAAAACCATTGCTTCCGTACACGAATTGATTCCCGTTGCTGAAGAAACTTATAAAATCTCGGAAGTACCTCGGGTTTACCGTCAAGGTGTCCTCTAGATATTTATGTTCTTGTTTTTGACTGAATATGGGAACAATACCGAATTTTGAAAAGGCTTTACAACTTAGTAAACTATAAACTATTTGCAATTTTATTTATCAATGCCCCACCTAGTAGCTTCGTGAGTGTTGAGATACTCATACTCGAGATCGAGATTGTTCTTTAATCAATTGTAGCCCAGGTTGTTGTAGCTACAATAAAGTAACAAGTGATGCACATATTGAAAGCACGATATCGTAAGGAATATGTTTTAAACGCCAGCGCCCTAACCGGTAGCCAAAATAGCTAATCGTGAAGTGCTTTTATATTTACGAGCATATTATTACTTGCTTTAATGCAAATTATTATTAACTTTCGATGCTATTTTATTCGTTGATTAGACATTTTATGTGTAAATTTATTTTATTAATGAAATACGCGTAAGGTCTGTTGGGTTTTCTTTTGGTTTTGCGTTGGTTCCCGAAATACGGCGTAATCAGGTGGTATTAAATAAAATGTGCGTACAACGTGCTTTCTAAAAACTATCTGTTTTATTCTCTCAAAGTTCTCTGCCCTCTTCAGTCGCGTTTCACCCCCCCTACCTTGTTGTGCAACGCATCAACCATTGGCGTAGCATGCATAAGTCCGAACAAGGTCAGATTTTGTTTTTGTGTATAATCTCATCCTTGATTCGAATTAAGTTCTCTAAAGAGTCGTCACAAGCTAAAAGATCATCTACAAATATATCTGATAATATAGTCCTTGCGGCTTCAGGGTATGCTACTTCGTTCTCCTTAGCAATTTCATGAAGGGTTCGAATGGAAAGAAACGGAGAACAAATAATTCCGTAAGTTATAGTATTTAGTTTGTAGGTATCTATGGGCTTATTTGTATCGAATCTCCACAAGATATTTTGGAACTCACGGTGTGGTTCGTAAACGAGAATTTGTCGAAACATTTTACTAACGTCACCCGAAATCACGTAACGATGTGTTCGAAACCTTAAAAGAATACAGAATAAATCTTGTTGTAGCTTAGGACCTCGCATGATAACATCATTTAACGAAATATTTGAATCAGTTTTGCACGAGCCGTCAAAACCACTCTTATTTTGGATGTTAAACTAGCTTCGCGGAATACGGCGTGATAAGGCAGATAATATTGTTTGTTTGTATCTGAACAATTGTTGTCTAGGGACATGTGACCTAACCTTATGTATTCCGACATAAATTCAAGATATTGCTGCTTTAGGAATGGATTAGTATTGAATTTATTTTCTAACGTGTGAAATCTCCGTTCCGCTGTTGATTTGGAGAGACCTAATTGAGAAATGTTATCTCGGAAAAGCAAACGAACGATAAAACGATTAGACTCTGATTTTTTGGTAGTTTGGACAAAGAGATTTTCACAATACTCATCTTCCAACGAAAGTTTGTGAGATATATTTTCATCACTAGGTAATTCATCTATTTTCCAAAATTTTTCAAGTTGTTGTTGTAACACTTCGTTACTGAAATTGCAAACTATGTGAGAGTGCGCTACGGGTTGCTCTGGAAACGAGCCTGAAACGATCCAACCAAGCTGTGTTTCGCGATATATTAGATTATTATTCTGGCTATCAATTTGACCTGCGAGTAGAGTTTGCCAAAATAAATCTGCTCCGATAAGAATATCTATTGGGGCACTAACGTTAAACGTTGAATCTGCCAACTGAATGTTTGAGGAAATATTGAAATGCGATACGTTAAAAGTCAAGTGAGGTAAGTTATTCGAGATGTTAGGTAATATAAAACAAGTGATTTCTTTTCGAAAGAATGTATGTCTTGAATTTAATGTGAAGGTAATCGATTCATTACAATTTAATAGATTTTGTCCAACTCCTGTTACGAAAGTTGAGCTAGGAGTAGTCTGTATTCTGAGTTTTTTGCTAAAAGATCGAGTACAAAAATTGCTTTGCGATCCACTGTCAAGAAGAGTCCTAGCCTGAACAAGATTATGAAATGCATCGAAGACTTCGACTATGGCTGTCGACAAAAGAACGTTAATAGGTACGCTAGAACAATTGGACGTGGTAACAATACTACTTGTTGGTGCATTCGTAGTTACTATTGGCACAGAAGTCTGGGTAACAAGACTCACATTAGCAGCTATGTTGGCGTCGGCGCTTGCATCTATGTGTAGAAGAGTGTGGTGCCTTTGAAACACTTTCGACAAGTGGATGATCGACAATTAATAACTAAGTGGTTTGCTCGTAAACAGTTGATGCATAACCTAGATGATCTTACTTCCTTTAAGCGATCAGGCTGAGAAAGCGAAAGCAATTTTGGGCAATAATTGACTGCATGTTCCTTGGTCTTGCAAATTGAACAAAAAATGTTCTCAGGTTGTGAAGAAGAATACGATCTATTATGAAACGAATTAAATCTATTGGGTCCTCTACTTGTATTTTCGCTAGCGCTATTGTTAGTACGGGTATTTTGAGTTTTACTAGAATTTATTTGTTCTAAAATTTGGCAACGTGAACTTAAAAATTCCAATAACGACGAAAATGTAGGAATTTCTCGACTGCAATTTTGCTTTTCCCAATCACGTCTTGTGTTTGTGTCAACCTTTGAACTTACAAGGTAAACTAAAATTGGATCCCATGCTTCTGTAGAAATCGGAAGAGAGTGAAGGTTACGCAATATCTTGTTTACTGTATCAACCAATGCGTAATGAATCTTGATTTTCCTAACTACTGACGACAAACAAAAGAGTTTTTCGATTTGACTAAAAACTGCTAAATGTTTATTATCGTACCTATCCGTAAGCATTTGCCATGCACGTTCATAATTGTCCTCTGTGGTATCCAGAGACGAAACAAGGTTGTATGCTTCCTTTTTTAAGGAATTTAACAAATAATGAAAACGTTGAATTTGTTGCAAGGAAGAATTGCTATCTACTAGAGACCGAAATGTTTTAACAAAACTAGGATACTCTTGATAAGAGCCACTAAATGTTGGCAATGCTATGACCGGGAGCTTAACTCCAGAGGAGCGCGGAGTTTGCGATTCTACGACCGTTGACGTGTTATTAGACTGAGTTTTACTTTCAATGTAGCTTTCAACTTGGGAAATGATAGAATAGTACGAGCTTTCAAATGCATCTCTTTCCTGTTCATCCTCCGCGTTTAATTCGTTTTCTAACTCAATTTCTAATTGAATATCCATAAATTCTTGGAACAGAGGTACCACCTTTGTGAATCTTAACTTTAATTGAGCGAGGTAGTCCTGTGTATCCGACTTTGTGCTAAAGAAGTTAATTAATTTTGTTATATGGCCTTTTATTAAAGCACGTCTTTTTATAAGAGATTTTGTTTTAAATCGACTTGCGCGGCTTGGGTCGCCATGTTTCTTTTTCGCAAAATTTGTTTATTTGTACGAAAACAAAGTGAAAGTATCTATTTTTAAACGAAAGAATACAATGGAATTTTACTGCTAACGTAGATTCCAACAATGCACCAGGTATAATGGCTTTGTATTTGACCTAAAGGGTTCGCAATGAGTGTAGCAGGTAGAACGTGAACCGTTACGAAATTCAGTTTGAATGTATTGGCACTTTATACGTAACTAATATATTTCTACTAATATAAACTAAATCGAAATCAAATATGCTATCCGTATGAAACCGTAAATATTAAATCGAAAAAAACAATTTGTTGGCTAACTTGAAGCGTGGAATGTATTAAAACGAAATTACTAAGGGAATGTTCAAGTTATGACAAAGGAAACGGTTTAGAGCACTCACCAAATTACGATGTCTTGCAATTGTTTTATACGCACATATCCGGTGGCTGAAGGACCATTTTGTTGGGTTTTCTTTTGGTTTTGCGTTGGTTCCCGTAATACGGCGTAATCAGGTGGTGTTAAATAAAATGTGCGTACAACGTGCTTTCTAAAAACTATCTGTTTTATTCTCTCAAAGTTCTCTGCCCTCTTCAGTCGCGTTTCACCCCCCCTACCTTGTTGTGCAACGCATCAACCATTGGCGTAGCATGCATAAGTCCGAACAAGGTCAGATTTTGTTTTTGTCTGTTTTAGTTTTGATTTAGTTTGTATGAGTATAACGCAAAAAAACCTTTAATTAAATTAGGGAAGTTAATTTATTATTAAAAATAAGCAATCACGTGATCAATTAGATTTTTTTCCAAACTTCAATAATGTTAATTGCGTATATACTTTGTTTATGTGATAAGTGTTTGTGATGTTTCAAAATCTTTAAACATTGTAATTTTTTTTAACTAACCTTTTTAATTTACATTTGATTTTATTTTTGTGTGTAACTTTAAACAGATTTGTGACACTACTTTTTTAAGGCCTCTGGACATGCTTTCTGTGAACAAAGGCTGAAGCTATTTAACGTCGTGACCTTGTTTGCTGACCTTGTTGAATTTATCGATTTTTATTGACAATTATGCAATAATTTACTACGACCTTACCTATTGTCGAATGCAATTCATCTCGCGACCCCCTCCAACTGAGCTACGGTGCAACTCCATGTATGTTACGTTATTTTACAAAATTCTTATTTTTGCATGTAACATTAACTTGATGACGAATTTACGTTTTTCCACTTGTCTTATAATCAAATATCTGACAACGGCTTATTTTCTATACTAAATTCGGTAAATGTTAACTCAAAAAGAAAATAAAATATGTATTAAATTACAACTGCATTTCATTACCATCCTTTGTCAAAATTAATGGTTATAGATCAATTTACAAACAAGAATACATTGTATGTTGGGTAGGTAAATTTTGTTTAAAACAATTTTAAAAATTTGAAATTTTAATCATTCAATTTTATTTTGTATGTATGTATGTAGATTAATATCGATCAATCGACAGTCAAAACTTAAATTTTTTAATTGTGTAATTCAAAGTTTTATAAAAAACAGTTAGCTTTAGTTACTTAAAAATTTTATAAAATAATACGCGGTTTTAAAATTTATTTAAAAGAACATATTTTCTAAACATTTTATTTTCTTTCCAAAAATTTGCAAATAGCACGACAAAAGGGTAGAAGGCAAATCAACCGTAATTTTTTAAAATTTGCATAGAATCTAAAAAACTATTCCTTAATAAGTTGAACTTGTTGACTTAAGAAAATTAATCTAAATGTTGATTAACTCTGAGACAACTTTTTATTTTATTTATAAATAAGTTTAATATTTACCAATAGACTACGTTTAGTTTAGCTGATTAATATTTACTTTAACTTACCTATTAGCAATTTCAAATTTTGGTCTTTTTAAGTTGCACCACAGGTGAAATTTTACAATGTAACCCGGTTCTGTTATATTTATACATAGAGTAGTGAATTGTTTGTTGGAAAAGCACCGCATTGTAGGATCAATTAAGACAGCTCCAGCCCTCGATTACACTGGTTCGCCCGGGGTTGTGTGAATAGCCAAATGCAATTACCAGAGCTTTGCTGTGTTTGTGTACAACCAGACTCCTCAGGAGCTCAGTACTCTTCGGTTCGTCGCTTTTGGCCCTTCCACCGCTGCACAACCATTAGGATTACTAGCACGGATTATGCTCTATTTTCAATTACTGTGATTCATTTGAAACTATTACAATGGAATTACAAAAAAAAAAATGATTGAAATGGAATTTAAAACAAATAATAATTGTTTTTGTTTTATAAATTGTACAGAAAAATTATAGGTTTCTGTGCAATTTATGTATTGTTACAGGAATCTTTGCAAACAAAATTAATAGCGAGATAAGGCATACCGTTTCCACTATAAAACAAACACATTTTTCTTAGCACTTAATGCTTAGTAAAAAATATTAGAAATCAAGAATGTTTACAAACTGTAAGAGATCCCTTGTCCTTAATTAAAACAACTGCAGGAATTTTAATTACAACAATAGCCAGAAAAGGAAAATTAACAATGTGGTTTAAATTGGTACTTATACGCTGTAGTATTAGATTTTCAGGATTAGAATGTGTAGAAATAAAAAGTTTGTACGCTAATTATTAAAAATTATGTAAAAAATGAAATGAAAACCATTGTTGTTGTTTGTGAGTCTGTTTTAGACACATTTGGTTCATGACTGTACGATAATATATCGATTGTGTATAATGCTGAATTTGAATTTATAATTAATATTTTACTTAACGAGTGCTGAAATTTTACTATTAAACTTGAGTGTTTCTAAGATGCTGACTATGAAACTAATAAATTCGTGTTATATGAGTAGAAGGATACTGATTAGTGCTTCTGTAAACTTTTATATGTCTAAAACTAAAAAAATTTTTGATTCATGATTATAAAATTTATGTCACTGAATTACTGCTGCAAAGCTTTCATAATAGATTAAATTAATTAATGATATTCCGTATATTTCTTCTAGGTGAAAGATAGTGGAAGAACTAACAGCTTTTGTTTTTTTAAACTGCAGGCGTTTCTGCCCAATTAAACGAGGGACTTTATCAAGGTTAATTTAATTTAGTAGAAAACTTTTTGTAATAAAGTTTTTACTAAAAAATGCAGATTAGTTGCGAGGTCGTTAGTTGTTAAGAGGCGTTTGTTGCGAGGTTATAGTTATCATATTTTATTTTAATTATAAGGTAGTTTAGTTATTTTTATTTTCTAGTTCTTCGAAAAATCAGGCTTATCCCCAATCAAATTTTTTTTATATTTTGTTTTTTTTAGTTTAGACGCGCCAGTGTGAATTATTCAAGTAGGTAATAGAAAGAGGCGTTGCAACTGTGTGCATTTTGACAATGAAAATTATCAGTAGTAATAAATATTAATTTTCAACGCATTTATTACATTTTTCAGATTCATAAATTAAACACGGACGAGATAGTCTCTTTATTATTTCCCAAAATAAAATTGTGTGGTTGCTAACGAAAATCTGATTTAAACAAAAAATGTCGCGATTTGATGTGGCTTTACTTTGTGCTATTGATGAAAAATAGAAAAATTGATACCAAAACCTACAAAAAATTAGAAAATCTATTAAACGACAGTTCAAAAGTTCTGTGTAGAAAGCCCATTAAAATGGATAAGAACATTTTGGAAGATTGAACAGGTAACATGCGAATAAAATGGTTTGCAATATGAGGAAAGTTTTGTTAAAAAATATGGAACCAAATTTAGAAAATTATTTTTATTTTAGCAAGTTTTAATTCATTTGGAGACATCATTTTAAATGCTGCAACATCTGCTTGGGATTGAACACTAAGGGTACTGCAAACTGAGTCCAAAAATTAAAAAGTTTACTGCGTCTGTATGTAATAAAGAAACTCTGGAGGAACTTCAAAAATATTGGGTTGATTGAGTTAACATAGCGTGGAGGCGAAGCATATAAGTGTTTGACAAATTATTTTAAAGAAATTTTGCATCAGATTTTTGCAAGAAACAGAACAGAATCTAACACGATCTTTGAAGTACTACTATTGGCTTTAGCTTATCCATTAGAACATTGGTATACTCCACCTCTAATCCTTTTCTCAGTAAATTAAATTTGATCTATATTAGTTAGTACATAAGCTTAGGTTGATTTAGTATAACTGACAATGTATGATAATAAAAAGGATCTAAAGAGTACGTTATTATACATGTGATTTTAAGTATAAATCATAAAAACATTTTTCTAAACACTAACGGATACATCGCGCAATACACTGTAAAAACCACTTTCAGAAGATAAATTATTTTCATTAAGTTTCTACCAAGAATAAAAATCCTCCTTTATTCGATAAATTAAATTTGTCTTCATTTTTGCATTGTGATATAGTTATTACATTTTATTTATTTTGTAGATTTAAAAATTTATTTAAGCTTTGAGCCATAAAACAAAATAAATGAAAAATCGAAAAGAAACATTAGTGCCAGTTAATGTACTTTTCGTCATTTATAGGTAGTAACTTAATTGTTCTTTCAAATGATATAGATAATTCTCTAATAATAAAAAGAACATTGTAACAATTAACAATTTTAAGTTGCGCTACTTATCTTAACCGCCCAGTACAATGATTATAATCACTTACTTTAACTTGATTTTAAAAAAAAGCGTTTTTACAAATATGATAATTCTTATTATTGTTGTGTTTTGTCATTGGTGCAATTCTTTAAATATGTCGGTAAAAACATTGCAACATTTTTTTTAGTTACATAGAAGTTGCTCCTTTCATACGTTTATTAGTATCGTAGCAATTTTTGTAGTTTGCACATATCAAAATGAAGAATTTTACATTGAATGTTTCATCAAGTGCACTTTGAAGGTGTTAGAATATTTAATGTTGAAGCTGCTCAAACTGCATTTAATCTTTCTCTGTGGGTTTTGTAATCACATTTGGCACAACTAAAACGTTGTTAGTTGAAATGCTTCATTAAATGTATTTTTAAACGTGTAGAACGCTTACTGCTGAAACCGCACAGATTGAATTTAAACTGTTTTTCTTTTGAATGAATTTTTAAGTGCGTCACCAAGCGAGGTCTGACGTGAGTTTTGTTATTGTACTTTTACAACTGAAAGGTTGTTCACTGGAATTTAGAATCATGTGCGTTTTTAAGAAATTAGGATGTTTACTTCTAAAACTACACATATTGCATTTAAACATTTTTTCTTCCAAATGAATTCTTACGCGACCCACCATAAATGATTTGTTGTGTTTTGTAATCGCACTTAGCCTAACTAAAAGGTTTTTGTCAGAATGTTTCATTAAATGCATTTTTAAATATTCAGAGTGCTTACTGGCAAAACTGCAAAAATTGCATTTGAACTATTTTTCTACGGAGTAAATTCTTAGGTGACGCACCAAAGTTTGTCCTTGTTTTGTAATGTCATTTGTCACAATTGAAAAGTTGTTTGCCAGAATGTATCATCAAATTTCTTGTTAAAGATGTAGAATGTTTACTTCTGAAGGAAACGAAGAAGAGAACACAAGTTATCTAGAATAAAAAATAGTTAGTATAAAGGCATTCCTTCAGAAAAATATGCAAGTGGACCAAAATATCTTCAGAAAAGAGTGATCAGACAACTGATAAAGAATTTAAGTTTGTAAATCATTAGCTACGAGAAACTGCAGATAGTTATTTTTCAAAAGAGGCTTTCCAAACAACCAACTCACTGTAATTACTAGACATAGAAATGTAAACTCTATTAAACCATATCTAGAACTGATTCAAACCAGTCTTGCTGTTGTTGATTTTGTTAGTATGTTTGATTAAATATTTTTAAAATTTTGTGTGTTGTTTTATACAGGGCGTTTAAAGTAGTTAGACATAATAAAAATTTATTAATTTTCCAAAACCCCTTTTATTTTTAAATTTGTTTACTTGTATAAATGTATATTTTGCAATTGGCATAGTTTCTTAATGTGCGTATCGCGCATTTCAATAGCTAGCACTTTTACAGTGGGTTATAATTACACAACAATGGTCACTGCTCTGTACTTTATGTTAAATGTTAAAATGCTTCCACTTGTCTTATAATCAAATATCTGACAACGGCTTATTTTCTATACTAAATTCGGTAAATGTTAACTCAAAAGAAAATAAAATATGTATTAAATTACAACTGCATTTCATTACCATCCTTTGTCAAAATTAATGGTTATAGATCAATTTACAAACAAGAATACATTGTATGTTGGGTAGGTAAATTTTGTTTAAAACAATTTTAAAATTTGAAATTTTAATCATTCAATTTTATTTTGTATGTATGTATGTAGATTAATATCGATCAATCGACAGTCAAAACTTAAATTTTTTAATTGTGTAATTCAAAGTTTTATAAAAAACAGTTAGCTTTAGTTACTTAAAAATTCTTATAAAATAATACGCGGTTTTAAAATTTATTTAAAAAGAACATATTTTCTAAACATTTTATTTTCTTTCCAAAAAATTTGCAAATAGCACGACAAAGGGTAGAAGGCAAATCAACCGTAATTTTTTAAAATTTGCATAGAATCTAAAAACTATTCCTTAATAAGTTGAACTTGTTGACTTAAGAAAATTAATCTAAATGTTGATTAACTCTGAGACAACTTTTTTATTTTATTTATAAATAAGTTTAATATTTACCAATAGACTACGTTTAGTTTAGCTGATTAATATTTACTTTAACTTACCTATTAGCAATTTCAAATTTTGGTCTTTTTAAGTTGCACCACAGGTGAAATTTTACAATGTAACCCGGTTCTGTTATATTTATACATAGAGTAGTGAATTGTTTGTTGGAAAGCACCGCATTGTAGGATCAATTAAGACAGCTCCAGCCCTCGATTACACTGGTTCGCCCGGGGTTGTGTGAATAGCCAAATGCAATTACCAGAGCTTTGCTGTGTTTGTGTACAACCAGACTCCTCAGGAGCTCAGTACTCTTCGGTTCGTCGCTTTTGGCCCTTCCACCGCTGCACAACCATTAGGATTACTAGCACGGATTATGCTCTATTTTCAATTACTGTGATTCATTTGAAACTATTACAATGGAATTACAAAAAAAAAATGATTGAAATGGAATTTAAAAACAAATAATAATTGTTTTTGTTTTATAAATTGTACAGAAAAATTATAGGTTTCGTGCAATTTATGTATTGTTACAGGAATCTTTTGCAAACAAAATTAATAGCGAGAGATAAGGCATACCGTTTCCACTATAAAACAAACACATTTTTCTTAGCACTTAATGCTTAGTAAAAAATATTAGAAATCAAGAATGTTTACAAACTGTAAGAGATCCCTTGTCCTTAATTAAAACAACTGCAGGAATTTTAATTACAACAATAGCCAGAAAAGGAAAATTAACAATGTGGTTTAAATTGGTACTTATACGCTGTAGTATTAGATTTTCAGGATTAGAATGTGTAGAAATAAAAAGTTTGTACGCTAATTATTAAAAATTATGTAAAAAAATGAAATGAAAAACCATTGTTGTTGTTTGTGAGTCTGTTTTAGACACATTTGGTTCATGACTGTACGATAATATATCGATTGTGTATAATGCTGAATTTGAATTTATAATTAATATTTTACTTAACGAGTGCTGAAATTTTACTATTAAACTTGAGTGTTTCTAAGATGCTGACTATGAAACTAATAAATTCGTGTTATATGAGTAGAAGGATACTGATTAGTGCTTCTGTAAACTTTTATATGTCTAAAACTAAAAAAAAAATTTTTGATTCATGATTATAAAATTTATGTCACTGAATTACTGCTGCAAAGCTTTCATAATAGATTAAATTAATTAATGATATTCCGTATATTTCTTCTAGGTGAAAGATAGTGGAAGAACTAACAGCTTTTGTTTTTTTTAAACTGCAGGCGTTTCGCCCAATTAAACGAGGGACTTTATCAAGGCTAATTTAATTTAGTAGAAAACTTTTTTGTAATAAAGTTTTTACTAAAAAATGCAGATTAGTTGCGAGGTCGTTAGTTGTTAAGAGGCGTTTGTTGCGAGGTTATAGTTATCATATTTTATTTTAATTATAAGGTAGTTTAGTTATTTTTTTATTTTCTAGTTCTTCGAAAAATCAGGCTTATCCCCAATCAAATTTTTTTTTATATTTTGTTTTTTTTTAGTTTAGACGCGCCAGTGTGAATTATTCAAGTAGGTAATAGAAAGAGGCGTTGCAACTGTGTGCATTTTGACAATGAAAATTATCAGTAGTAATAAATATTAATTTTCAACGCATTTATTACATTTTTCAGATTCATAAATTAAACACGGACGAGATAGTCTCTTTATTATTTCCCAAAATAAAATTGTGTGGTTGCTAACGAAAATCCGATTTAAACAAAAAAATGTCGCGATTTGATGTGGCTTTACTTTGTGCTATTGATGAAAAAATAGAAAAATTGATACCAAAACCTACAAAAAAATTAGAAAATCTATTAAACGACAGTTCAAAAAGTTCTGTGTAGAAAGCCCATTAAAATGGATAAGAACATTTTGGAAGATTGAACAGGTAACATGCGAATAAAAATGGTTTGCAATATGAGGAAAGTTTTGTTAAAAAAATATGGAACCAAATTTAGAAAAATTATTTTTATTTTAGCAAGTTTTAATTCATTTGGAGACATCATTTTAAATGCTGCAACATCTGCTTGGGATTGAACACTAAGGGTACTGCAAACTGAGTCCAAAAAATTAAAAAAGTTTACTGCGTCTGTATGTAATAAAGAAACTCTGGAGGAACTTCAAAAAAATATTGGGTTGATTGAGTTAACATAGCGTGGAGGCGAAGCATATAAGTGTTTGACAAATTATTTTAAAGAAATTTTGCATCAGATTTTTGCAAGAAACAGAACAGAATCTAACACGATCTTTTGGAAGTACTACTATTGGCTTTAGCTTATCCATTAGAACATTGGTATACTCCACCTCTAATCCTTTTCTCAGTAAATTAAATTTGATCTATATTAGTTAGTACATAAGCTTAGGTTGATTTAGTATAACTGACAATGTATGATAATAAAAAGGATCTAAAGAGTACGTTATTATACATGTGATTTTAAGTATAAATCATAAAAACATTTTTCTAAACACTAACGGATACATCGCGCAATACACTGTAAAACCACTTTCAGAAGATAAATTATTTTCATTAAGTTTCTACCAAGAATAAAAAATCCTCCTTTATTCGATAAATTAAATTTGTCTTCATTTTTGCATTGTGATATAGTTATTACATTTTATTTATTTTGTAGATTTAAAAATTTATTTAAGCTTTGAGCCATAAAACAAAATAAATGAAAAATCGAAAAGAAACATTAGTGCCAGTTAATGTACTTTTCGTCATTTATAGGTAGTAACTTAATTGTTCTTTCAAATGATATAGATAATTCTCTAATAATAAAAAGAACATTGTAACAATTAACAATTTTAAGTTGCGCTACTTATCTTAACCGCCCAGTACAATGATTATAATCACTTACTTTAACTTGATTTTAAAAAAAAAGCGTTTTTTACAAATATGATAATTCTTATTATTGTTGTGTTTTGTCATTGGTGCAATTCTTTTAAATATGTCGGTAAAAAACATTGCAACATTTTTTTTTAGTTACATAGAAGTTGCTCCTTTCATACGTTTATTAGTATCGTAGCAATTTTTTGTAGTTTGCACATATCAAAATGAAGAATTTTACATTGAATGTTTCATCAAGTGCACTTTGAAGGTGTTAGAATATTTAATGTTGAAGCTGCTCAAACTGCATTTAATCTTTCTCTGTGGGTTTTGTAATCACATTTGGCACAACTAAAACGTTGTTAGTTGAAATGCTTCATTAAATGTATTTTTAAACGTGTAGAACGCTTACTGCTGAAACCGCACAGATTGAATTTAAACTGTTTTTCTTTTGAATGAATTTTTAAGTGCGTCACCAAGCGAGGTCTGACGTGAGTTTTGTTATTGTACTTTTTACAACTGAAAGGTTGTTCACTGGAATTTAGAATCATGTGCGTTTTAAGAAATTAGGATGTTTACTTCTAAAACTACACATATTGCATTTAAACATTTTTTCTTCCAAATGAATTCTTACGCGACCCACCATAAATGATTTGTTGTGTTTTGTAATCGCACTTAGCCTAACTAAAAGGTTTTTGTCAGAATGTTTCATTAAATGCATTTTTAAATATTCAGAGTGCTTACTGGCAAAACTGCAAAAATTGCATTTGAACTATTTTTCTACGGAGTAAATTCTTAGGTGACGCACCAAAGTTTGTCCTTGTTTTGTAATGTCATTTGTCACAATTGAAAAGTTGTTTGCCAGAATGTATCATCAAATTTCTTGTTAAAGATGTAGAATGTTTACTTCTGAAGGAAACGAAGAAGAGAACACAAGTTATCTAGAATAAAAAAATAGTTAGTATAAAGGCATTCCTTCAGAAAAAAATATGCAAGTGGACCAAAATATCTTCAGAAAAGAGTGATCAGACAACTGATAAAGAATTTAAGTTTGTAAATCATTAGCTACGAGAAACTGCAGATAGTTATTTTTCAAAAAGAGGCTTTCCAAACAACCAACTCACTGTAATTACTAGACATAGAAATGTAAACTCTATTAAACCATATCTAGAACTGGATTCAAACCAGTCTTGCTGTTGTTGATTTTGTTAGTATGTTTGATTAAATATTTTTAAAATTTTGTGTGTTGTTTTATACAGGGCGTTTAAAGTAGTTAGACATAATAAAAATTTATTAATTTTTCCAAACCCCTTTTATTTTTAAATTTGTTTACTTGTATAAATGTATATTTTGCAATTGGCATAGTTTCTTAATGTGCGTATCGCGCATTTCAATAGCTAGCACTTTTACAGTGGGTTATAATTACACAACAATGGTCACTGCTCTGTACTTTATGTTAAATGTTAAAATGCTTAATTACAATCCAAAACGTATAAATAAACATTGAAATTTAAAATAAATATCATACTAGTGGTTGGTGACTGCTACTACTATAGATGTATGTGCCGTTTAGGTACTGAGTACCATGGTTGGTGCCTTTTATACACAAGGTGAATCGGTACCTAGTTGTTATGCAACCAAGCGCAAACAGAAATACACCAAGAATTATATTGTACAAATTTAAAAAAAATGCTCCACGTTTGCAATTTTTCGAGTATTGTCAATTTGTAGAAATAACAAGTTGTTGTTGTAATTTTGTGTACAGCAAGCCCTATAATTTTCTAATTTTTATTTGAAGAAATGCAGAAACTACCGGGTATATCTATTTTCTACTATAAGTGAGTCTTTTGATAAAAAACTACAACAAATTTTTATCGAATTCTTGAATTCGCTTTTAAAACTTTTAATGTAATTATTTTGAATATTTCAAAATAGAGTATCATGCTTTTTTGCTTATTTGGTATTAGAATTTCATGCTCTTTCCAAATTGAGCATAACAAATTATTTTATTTAAAAAAATTATCTTTTAGGTCATATTTTAAAAACAAAAGCCTATCCTTAAGAAACAATTACAGTGAAAGTCTCATTTAATGTAAAAATTTATGTGTTTAAGGCTTTTTTCAAAAACGTTTAACAAAACATTTATTGCAATAGTTATAGACTTTACAATTGCACTGAATGTACAATCGACAACAAAATAAACGGACCTCTACAAATTAGAATTTAAGCAAGTAACCTTACAATAATAACTTTCATAATTGAATTGGCAACAGTGTTGACTGAAAATTTTATAACAAGGCGTGTCTAAAAACTTATGGGCTTGGACAACGAGGAGAAACATGACTAGTAAAACCACAATTCCAACAGCGAACAGAGTTCCTCGAAGGACCAGTAGTTCTAGCAGAACCAGCTGAACTAGAACAGTCAATTTAACCAAAAAACTAGAAGGCTTAAACACTGGATTGACTTTAGAACCTACGTATGCCAAATTCGGTTTGAGAAGCAGCCCAGTACGTCTAAGTGGTGGTGACTTAAAAGAATTTTCTAGCTTCTTTCCAAGCATCAGCAGTTGTGCAATTGACGAGAGATCATGTAAAGCAAGTGCTGTTTAAAAGTAAAGAGTTAAATTTCGTCGAATTATTTTTATTTGCCGTTTTTTATAGCTGAGTAAACCACGTTATAAATATCAGTTTAAGAGAGCAGTAATTTGTTTTTAGTAGCACATTAATCTTCTGAGGTAGCGTTCATCAATTTACACCCACGCTTAGTATGATCCTAAAGAGTTGCAAAGCGAGTAAACAAAGAAGTAGAAAAATCGCTATCAATAGTTATGGAAAAAGAAGTAAGTTCCTCCAGCGCTTGCACTACAACTGGTTTGTCCGTCTCAAAGAAAATAGTAATAATAATAATAACATTTTATTTTCTTAAAAACCTGATAACAGATATAGAAAACGTCAAACAAAGTACTTTAGAATTGATATTGTAAGTATTCATTAACAGAATAGAATGCGCTATTTTGTAATGTGCTCTTGATTGATTTTAAAAACATTTTAGTAGGCAAAGTCTTTAGATCTAAAGGTAATTTGTTATAAAGAATACGTATAGGACAATATTATGACTGCTATATTCGAGATCATGTCCATATCTGGTGTTATAGTCGTGGTAATTGTTTTGAAATTTGAAGTTCTCGATATTGCTTTTTACAATTTTTAGTATTTCATAAATGTATATTGATGGAACTGTTAATATTTTATGTTTAATAAATATTGACTTACAAGAATTTTTAATGGACATGTTAAAATGCAATGTATTGCTCTTTTTTTAATACAAAAACTCGACTGCTATTGTTTGACCCACCCCATAAAATAATAGCATATCGCATTATTGACTCCGCATTGGCATGGTAGAACATTTTTGTTGCGTCAATATTTGATATATGTGAGAGACGTTTTAGCGCTTAGCAATATTTTTTTTTGAGATATAAGAAATGTGGGTTTTCCAGTTTAGTGACATGTCGATATAGCAGCCAAGAAGTTTAAATGAAGGCACTTGATTTAATGTTTTATTATCTATCCTGATTAGTTTACTATTATCATAAAAACTGTTTTTCGAGTAAAATTGCATTAAGGAAGTTTTAGATGCATTTAGAACGAGTGCATTGCAATTTAGAAAACTTAATAATGATTGTAACATGCTTTTCAATTTATCGCACATTGCTCTCTCCTCCTTTTCACAGGAAAGTAGCGTTAAATCGTCAGCAAACAGAAAATGGTGACAAGATAAATAATTACTTAGATCATTAACATAAATTAAAAATAGAAGAGGGCCTAACACACTTCCTTGTGGAACACCTACATGCACATCTAAAATGTTTGAGTTATGTTCCATATAATTAACATATTGAGTCCTATTTGTCAAGTAACTACTAAGTAGAAGTTTACAGTTTCCTCTAATTCCCAGACAGTCTAATTTTTTTAAAAGCAGTTTATGATTCACTAAATCAAATGCTTTTGTTAGATCTACAAAAACAGCTGCAACAGAATTATTTTGATCTAGATTTTTGTATACGACATCTAGTATTGAGACTAGTGCAGTAATTGTTGATCGTTTCTCCCTAAAACCATGTTGAGTAGTTGTTATTAGTTTATGTGAATCCAAAAAGTTGATTATACGTTTAGCAAGTATTTTTCAATTATTTTTGAAAAAACCGACAGCAGAGCAATAGGTCTATAGTTATGCAAAAATTTAGCATCACCTTTTTATGTATACAAACTATCTTAGCAATTTTAAAACATCAGGAAACTCACTATTTACAAAACAATTATTAATAATTAAATTCAGAGGTACCACAAGTTCATCAACACAAAATTTAATGACATTTGACGAAATGTCATCACTACCACACGAATTACAATTTCTTAATGCACATATTACGATTCTTATTTCTTCTTCACTGGTTGGAAACAAGTAGATAGTCTTATCACAAACTGAATTACTAGTTCTGTTTTCATTTGTGTAGTTTTGATACGGTAATATAGTAGGTGACTTAGTGAAGTACTTATTAAAAGTATTAGATATTATTGTTTTATCAGAACATTCAATATTGTTTAGTATCATGACTGGTGAATCCTGTGTAGTAGTGTTTTTGTATGTGATAGATTTGTTAATAAATTATAAAACTGTTTATTAACATTATTTGTGACAGACGTATCATTCCAAGATTCTTTCGCTAATTTATTTTTGAACATCAGTAGGTTCTTTTTCGAAAAGGATCGTACATTAACGGAATCTGGCTTTTTAGGTAAAGACGAAGGAAAGAATATTACTTGAGAACTGTAATAAAAAATCCCACAATGTATAATTTTTCTATCCACTGTAGTGTTGTTGAAATTAGTAAAAATATTGCTAATTCGAATGTTGGCGTTATTCTCGTAGCTTCATTAAACATACTTGACAAACAAAAGGAATTTGTAAGGTCATGTAATTTAATACTATTTTCATATTTAGCAAACCAGTTTATATTAAAGTCACCACATAATGATTTTCGATACTCTTCTTCTACTGCTTAATATCAAAAGACATTCTTCAAGTTTTGCAAAAATACATTTGCATCAGATATTGGTGCTTTGTAAATACATATAACAAATAAATCCTCATTAGAAATAGAAAGTTTGATAGCTGAGCATTAAAATCTTTTTCTGATGACAGATCAACAAGTTCCGGTAAATTTACTGCAGTATAGCAATTTTTTACTAATATGAGGACACCCCCTTGTCGATAATTACTTCGGGAGTTGTAACTAGAAATTTTAAAGTATGGTATTACTAAATTATTGACTTCATCATTTGTAATCCAAGTTTCGGTAATGCACAAAATATAAACTATATTTAAACTTCGAAAACGATTGGTTCGCTTTTAATTAAAGCGCACTACGGACTGATCTTCTTAAGCATTCAACCGAAACTTAAGAGTCAAGGCTACGTGAAGCGAGTTCATACCTTAATTCGTTATGTTTTAGTCGATTGACTTCAAATTTCCAAATTTTAGACATCTCGACAGCTGTTAGCTGCTTAGCTAGCAGATGTGTGTATGTTCAAAGCACCTACACATTAACACTATTCGATCCCATCTAACATGTTACTCAGAAAATAATTAAATTTGGAGATCATAGATTTTGGACTTCAATACGTTAGTAACACATTGCTTGCACCCGTGAAACAATTTCTATTGTCTTTGTAAACAATCATTTTTGTGTATTTCATGCCAATATTTGAAAGTCATTTCAACAAGAAAATTCTCATCTAATTTTATAAGTAAGACATTATTTTTATCTTGTAATATTTGCATCTACGCACTATTAATTAGAATACCTTTACAAATAATAAACCTTCAATAACAACAAATATAATATTCAATATTATAGTTAAATTTAGATCCTGTAATAGAGATTTTGATATATTTATTGATCTTACGTCAAAGTTCCAAACAGCCTGGAGCGCTTTCAGGAAAATTAATTGATTGCAAAATATTGTAATCTAAGCTTTAGGAGTAAATAATTAAAGCAGTAAAAATTGGACAATGTTACAAGGGAAGGTGATTTATATAGATACTTTAGAATCGCAAGTTTAATCGATGCCGTTAAGTATTTTAAAAGTCGTGATGCGCTAAACTTACCCATTATTGAGTTTCTAATAATCCTTTTCAAATGAAATACATGACATTTTAAGTGTAAATGTAATTAATTGTTGATTACTAAACTATCTATTAATTTTTGAGAGTAATTTAAGTATCTTTTGTAAGTAACTTAGTCAGTTATTGAATAAGTAAAATTGCAATTAAATAACAGTGCACAATTTTTTATTTAAGCCCGCTTTTAAATTACGATAACCCTTTAGTACTAATATCTAACATATAATTTATTATTATGCAAATAAGTTTGGATCATATTTCCTCTTGCTTTGAAATATTTTACACAAAAAAGTAGAAAAGCACCTAGCATGTTCAGTAAATTTTAATGAAACTACCACACTCAAAGTGAATGGCTAAGAGATCAAAGCCATATTTGATTTTGTCTTGTACGTTATATCAATGTGAAGCTTTAAAAAAAAGTTCAAGTAAAAACTTATATAAAAAAAAGTATTTTTATTTGGAAGTTCATATACCGTAATTAGTTTACGTCTTTCTCGGTGTAAATTAAATTCTTTACAAAAAATTTTTGAAACTGGTTACAATCAACGTATAAAAAACTAAGAAATGTGTATTTTGCGGTATTGATGGACCTATTCTTATGTATTAGATGTCAATAATTAAAATATTAAAAAATCAAAATTTCCAATATTTTATTTCATACATACCGGGTGAATACTTCAAAACCAAACATAGGACATTAACATTATCTAACGTACTAAAATTTATAAATTTTTAATTTCCGTTTTATTATTTTATTCTAAACACCAATCTTAAATTTAAACAAGGTGTCTAAATAACCCACCATTTTGTATTAAACAATATCCTATAAAGCATATACCCAGGCAAGGTGGAAAATGTTTCATTACACCTGAGGGCTCATTATATCCGACCGACTGGCGAAGCCTGTAGGTCGGATAGAGCGCGAGGGCAAAATGAAATTCCTACCAAGGGATGTATACTATTTTATTCACAATTACTTTTTTGAAGGGAAAACTGCGTATAATAAATTACTGTTCAAATATACAACTAACGTTTATTGTGGCGCACTTTATGGTTCTTAAATATCTGTTATTTTTTGTCTTATTTTTGTTACTGTTTTTCGATTAATTTTGTGAAAAATCAGTTTTGTTTAAAACTTCAAAACAAGTTTTAGTCTACTAGGTAGGAATGTAACAATTGTCAATTATTAATTTACATGTTATTTTAGGTTATTATACTTTTACATAATGGTTTTACCAAGGAACATGATCATACTAATCGCTCATTATCGTTCTACGAATTTAACCGCTGATGGAATTTGAGTTTACGATTTAGAATCATGTATTCAACAATTTCAATAACATTTTTCGGATTTTGATTTCAATCGCCACTATTTTACTGATCAAAAACGCAACACTATTGGTCAGTTTGAAGATAGAAGTTGCTTAGGTATTGCGAGTGTTTAATGAAAACTTAGTGCACAATAATGATCTCTTTGATTTAAAATTCTATACACATAAATACTGGTTGCGTTTATCTAGTTATGTGAATACCCAAAACTTGCTCAATTGGAAAGCCAAAAATTTACACATATTTGTTGAGCTCTGTTACATTCTCAATAAATAGGAGTGTGGGTTGCTATTTCAAAAAGACGCATAATAGGTTCTGATGTTTTTTCATGAAACTATAATGGCTGAGAAATATCAATCATTAATTTTATTTGCAAGAATTAAGACACGGTTTCAGCAAGATAATGCACCAGTCCATATAGCAGGAGCAAGATTAAGATTACTTAATGGGTTTTATGAAAACAGAATCATAAGTGTAAATTTATGGTCACCGATATCTCTAGTTTAACACGGTTAGAATTTTATTTATTCGGCCGTCATAAGAATAATGTACTCAAGAATTGTTTACACACACTTGAAGAACTGCAAGAGGCAATAACAAATGAAATTAGACAAACCACCAAGACGAAATTTCGAGGGTATTTGAAAATATGAAGAGACGGGTTCAAGAATTTAAAAAAATATAAATTATACGAACTAATGCTAAACGAATGTATTCAACATTTACAGCAGTTTTCAATTATAAGTTTACTTTTTATTCGTTTTTGTTTAGTTGCATATTTAATCATTGTTTAATTTTCAATAATTATTAAACTTAACCCTAGTCTACCGGAGACATTTACTATCATATTTAGACTAACGAGGTACACGTGTACCAACGCATAGTCTATGTACTTTGCATCAAGTTCAGATGTGAAAATGTTGATATGCATTTATGGTACAGTTATTGTTATCGTTGAGCACGACGTTTGTCTTCGAACGTTTTTGTGTGTTTTAGTTTCTTTGCATCAGTTTAGCTTACATTGGTATTTATATGTACAAACTGGACTTGTTAACGCGTTCAGTTCTAGGTAAATTTTTTGATGTGATTAGTTGCACTTATAGGACAAATGCATTGACAGCAATCATATTTAGATAAGTAGCCGTGGGACAGAAAGGGAAATTTGAATTTAAAAGCGTAAGTACTTTATATAATGCTCTTTTTTGTCTTTTTTCGAAACTAAAGTTTTACTAATTTGTTCCTGGTTTTATTAGTCTAATGCAAAAGGAATTCGATAATTTGTTTGAAAGTGATGATGAAATTTTTTCAATTGGAAGCGGATGAGGATTGGGTTTCAGATAATGAAGTAGCGTCTGATGCTGAACAGGAGGACCACGAAATTGAAGTGGTTGAATCCGAAGAACATAATTATGAAGAAGACGATATTCAACGTGAATCGACGCAAATCGGAAATAAGTTTATTGCTGCTGATGGCACAGAATAGCTTTCTGTTCCGCCGGTTGAATCACAAAGGCGTCGTTTGAACGTCATGCACCGCAAAGGTAAACACAATAAATAATAAATCAATAATAAATAAAATAATATTGAACACAAAAATTTGAATCTCAGCTCTTTTTCAGGTGGTGTAAATGAGAGACTGGTCACGAGTTCTATGACAAAAAAGCAAATTTTTGATTTGTTGTTCACTGATGACATGAAGGCCGAAATAGTAATGCACACAAATCGTAAAGGGCTCGCAATGGTTCGCACATACAATGAGAAAATGCCCAAAAATTTATGGAAACAATTTAGCTATGTAGAGTAAGATGCCTTTATTGGTGTGCTGTATTCAATGGGTGTCAACAAATGGAACGATTTAACATTGCATGATATGTGGGAAAGTCGTTCATCACCTCTGTTTCGTACAACAATGTCGCGGGAAAGATTCAAGCAAGTACTATCAACTATACGATTTGATAACGTACACACGCGCACCGAGAGACGTGTGAATGACAAAGCCGCCCCAATTTTAGAGCTATGGGCTATGATGAATACGAGGTTAGAAGAGTTATACTATCTGAATGAAACAATTACAGTGGACGAACAACTGTTTCCATATCGTGGTAGAGCACCATTTATTCAGTATATTTCTGATAAACCTAAATCTTATGGCCTGAAATACTTTGTTACCTGCGATGCTTTGACATATTATCCACTTAGATCAGTACTATACCAAGAAAAACCAGTTGTTCAACCAAGACAAGTAAATGTGGGCTAGAATACAGTCATGTCTTTAGTATCTAAATATTACAATTCTGGTAGAAATGTAACGTGTGGTAATTTTTATACGTCAATGCAACTTTTAAAAACCCTGGTTATGAAAAATATGTCTTTGGTTGGAACTTTGAGAAAAAATAAGCGGTATATTCCGAATAAACTAAAGTCGCACCGCAATGATGAAATTGGTACAACACGTTACGCTTTCCAAAAAGATTGTACATTGCTCTCCATTACCGTAAAAAGAAATAAAGCCGTTTATTTATTGAGCAATATGTATTGCGGCCAGCCTGGACAAAAAATTAACAACAAAGAAGAAATCAACCACTTTTACAATCAATCAAAAAGAGGGGTTGATGTGTATGACAGAATGGTTGGGAACTACACCACAAAAAGAAAAACTAACAAGTGGCCATTACCAGCCTTTTTCAACATGCTCAACACAATTGGTCCCGCTGCATACATTATTTACCAAGCACTACTGCCAAAGATTTTCGTAGACGTTTCTTGGATTGTTTGGCACATGAATTGTGTATGAAGCAAGTGAAAGCCAGATCTAAAGTACCTTTTATTACTGCCCATTTGTTGATTAGATACTCTATTGAAATTGTTTTGGGACAAAAAATAGTCTCTACCATTCCTCCTAGATCTGGTACTGTTTTATCAGGAGAAAAAGATGTACATGGTCATCGCAAGGTAAAGGGCATTTGTTACAAATGCTACAAAAATGAGAAGAAGAAGAGGAAGATAAGAAACGCTTGTGTTTGTTGCAACGGTCCGATTTGTGCAATCCATTCCACTCAAATATACCAATGCAATGACTCCTGTAGACAGTCAGAATCTACATCGTCTCACTCTAAGTCTTAAATTTTATTATTTGTACTCCACATATTGTATACTTATTACTACAAATATACTACTGTTTATACTTTTTGAAACTAAAAAAATCAATAGAGTAATTACAAACTGCATTATTTACAAAAAAATTGAACTAAAATACATGGTGGTACAATTGTACCACTGCCCGACTACAACTACGTAAAGTCAAAAAAATTACTCTACAAGCAAATTCAAACGTAGTAATAAAGTATGAAAAGCTTACAATAACTTACAAGTAAGTGCTTAGAGCTGTCAAAAAAATACAATCTTGAAGGTTTACTAATTTCAGAAATTTTTGAATTTAAAAACAAAAAGTACACGTGTACCACTGTCCGGCCGACTAGGGTTAAACAGCTTTAATTAAAAACTTAGTAGGTACATGACAGCATAAACTTATAATATTTAAATGTAGCATTTTAGGACATTGAAAAGATTTTTTCTATTTCTGAATTTCTATAGTATAGTGTACAATACGGAAATAGAAACTCTTTCCGTACAGTTTTAGGGATTTTATTAATTTTTGTGTATAACCAAATAATTTACAGTTTTAATTTTGACGTAAGAAAATTAAGTGAGGTTCTGATTGGTTAGTTTTTATTAAGTAGATTTTAATATTCAATGAAAATGTAAATTTATGAAAAGGGAATTTAACAAACATTCTTCTTCCGTCGAACGTGCATTTTTAGTATAGGCAACTATACATACATATTGCCGATTTATCTTCAATCAATTACAACATGAAAGTATAAATAAAAAATCTGTCGTAATTTGTAGCAAAGAAAATTTTAATAATAACAAATCGACATTAATCTACAATTGTAATAAATCTTTAATTTGTTCACACAGATTTTAAGACATTTTTGTACAACATTCCAGTGATAACGTTTAATAACATTTAAGAGTGCTCAGTTTATTTGTTTTACAAACTACCGTCTCGCAGTTCTTCAATATTATTTACTCATTGTTCAAAAGTTAAATTCTTTAAGTAGAGCTGCAAGAAAAAATCAAAACTATAAGAAGTAATGGCCGGACAAACATTCTGACTACTGAAACTTGTAAGTTGGTAAACTGCTTGTACACAGTAAGGATATAAATATCCTTCTTCGGTATGATGCGACAAGTCATTATATAAAGTTCAACTTGTTACGAGATGCGCTTGAGTTACATCCATGATTTATCAAACATTGTCAAACACTTCTGGTGTGGTGGATCATTATATGATTAAGCACTATACGTTCCTACAAAATTTAGTACTTCTTGTTTTTCTCTGATGAATACTATTTTATTTTGACAAAACAATCGAAATTGAGTAATTTAACTTTCCATCAAGTCAGTGAAATTATATTAAAGTACTGTTGGCAATAGCCATTTAAAAAACAAAAAAGTATTAAAGTTATTAAAGGCAAAGCTCACAAAAAAGTAGAAACGAAGAAGTTAGGTTATGTTATATATTTATAAATATGTGGTAATTTCACAAAACGGTGCTTATGCAGTTTCCTAATTTATTTTACTATTTCCAATGGTGGAAAAAAATTTGTTTAGTTTACATAAATTAGTTTGTTTTAAGTGCACTAGTTTGAACTAGCTCTTCAAAGCAAGCAAATTCTTTTTTTTTCATATCGATCACGTAACTCAGCATTCCATAGTTTTTGTAATCAGTAGTTACTGTTCACATCTTTCACGTCACCAAAATGCAGTTGGTGTTTGAATTATGGTTACTCCTATTGCACTAATAACCAAATAAAACATAAATGTTCTTTTGTTATTAGTGATTAAGTGATTATGTCTAGGAACTGAAAAAACAATGTTGCATTAAGATTCTTGAAGTGAATCTCTTTAATAAATAAGAACATAAAATAAAAATACTTTTTTTTTGTTGGATATTGATATTTTTACAACTTCATTTGCAATTTAGATTGGCGTCCAACTTTATAACATCTCAGGTTTTCGATTTGAGGTTATGAAACTTTTTGAATGCTGATTTTGCAATGATTGATTAAAAACAAAACCATCTTTGGTAACCTAAATGTATTTAATACAAATCATAACTATTAAAAATTGATCCTTGTATGTTGAGTTGTATGTACATTGAGAATCGTATTTGTGTAACTGTATATAAAAATTTAATTTAAAATTATGTTGGCAACACATAACTTCTAACCCGCCTTTTGGGTCGAAAGAAAACAGCTGTTTACTTCCAACCCATGAGAACGTATTTACATTTAGGAACAGCAGTTTTCCCAATCTTTAAAAAGTTGGAAACTAACACATTACAATACTAGTTGTCAACAAAACTTTATTTTTCACTTTATTTGTCTTTAGTCTACACGCTCATATTCTTCAACAATCGCATTCCTCAGAGAAAATGCAAGTCAAGACTAACATAATTATTTGATAAAAATGTCTTGTAAATTTTAAGTAAAATAATAGGAAATAATGCTAAAAATGCATAAATTTGTAGTAAATTAAATGAAAAATATTGTTTTCCTTCGATTGAAGTTTCGGAAAAACGATTTTCTTATGTTTGAACTTAATAATGAGTAAAAAGTTATCTTTAGGCTTAACATTTTAGAATTGGTTACTTAATCTAGAATACGAAAAGTTGTAAAATTAAGGTTATCTTAAAATTTTTTTATATAAATGGTAAATAGCGAAGTTTTACCACTTATTTTAAAATCAGTTGAAGTGAATATTTTTATATTTATATAGATAAAAAACCAATATTTTGTGTTTATTGAGGTTGTAGGTTGGCCTACCAAAAACAAAAGAGACTGTTTTTTGGAGCTATATTACACTTTAAAAACAACGCTCGGACAAATCAATTTTTGTTTGGAAGGGGACATCTTCCAAAGACAAAATCTATTTGGTTGAATACGGAGTTACAATACTTTTCATATGGGGTGCCATTTGACTTGCCCTGTAAAATCAGCTGTCGAGATGGGGGATGATGTCGGGGCACGCTGTTCATTTGACACGGCAAATTTTATCGTTAATTAATGTCTCTTGTAAACATGAGTTGGCATTCCTGATCATATTGCAGTAATTTCTGACTTTCTGTCTATTTTTGAAAATAAGACTGTGGGGGTCCTTGGGCTCCCCTGACCGAAATTAATTACGTATAGGTTAGGTTGTAAACTATTGGGTTTCTGTCAGGTACCTGCTCGGTGACGCTATGTAAACTATCACTATCACGGAGAACGTTAGCACGCCCCTGCTCGACGGCGTCTTGTAAACATACGGGGTTGCTCAGCGGAGGTATCAGTAACAAGAGCGGTATCTCTGTGGTTCAATTCTTTGCGTAATAACGGGTTCTGGTTGCTGTACAAAAGTTAACGCACCAAACTTTCAAACAACATATATTGTGCACACTAAGAAAATTTGATGCCAATAATATACAACAATTATTTACAATAAACGGTTTACGAATATAACTTGTGTGAGTATTTTCACCAACAATTCAAAATGTTAAACAAACAAATTTAATTCAATACCGGCGGCTTTAACATTGACACTCACAATTTCAATTCTACAAAATAAACACAATTACTTTGTCAACGTAGAAATTAAACAGGAAAACGGTACGCAATAAAAATCAACATAAAAACAACGGTTCTTCATTAACGTAAAGGAAAATAAGCACTCTTCGGTCGGCAAGCGGTCAAAGACAAACGGAAAACGGTTTCGGAAAAAACGGAAAATAATACGGAAAACTAACGACCGGCTTCTAACAGGAACTAAATAATGGTTTCTAACCGGGTTGGGATTACAGCCACATCCAACGGCTGTAAAATTAAGCGGCAGTCAATTCACTTCCAATAATTTGTCTTGTTGTAACAAACAGGGTTAATCGGCTGAAATGTGACGTGTGATTATTAATGAATTTAATTTGTACGCAGGTGTCAATTAAATTCCGGTAAGTTGGATACCAATCCAACTGATATCTAGAGCTGTTGATAATACTCTTTTATTTACAGGCACGAGTTATTAACCTAGAAAAGTTAATCGGGCAGTGTGCTTGAAAATACAATTCGGAGATAATGTTATCTATCCACGGCAATAGTTCAGGACAGATATGTAGCTATGTCTCGAAGACGGCGCGCCCGAGACTTTATGTAGATGAAAGCACTAGAAACGTTTCCAGCTTTATCTAACGCTCAACTGTATCTCTCCTGAAATATTTTTTAGCAATTAAGATTACGGAAAACAAGGATCACGGGGAACGATTGTATATTCGTTGCACACAGGGTAATTTACGGGTTCAAAGCTATCACAAACTGGGGGTAGGATAGGATGGGACGTGGTGCATTGAAGCATTTACCGACTTGTCGGACTCGTGTCCAGAGATGGTTAGCTTGGCTAGAATTCGTATTCTGCACGTAACATCAGGTAAGGGGATGTTGTTAATACGGATACTCAAAACGGATAAACTACAGGTATGCGGAAACAGGTTAGCGGTTGATTTCAGGTGAATATCGGTGCTATTTTTATTTTATTTAAACGGCAAGCGGTTTCTAATCCTCCACCAGGAGTTTTTAGAATTAAATTGTCACCTACGGCGAAGCTCGTGTTCGCACCGTGACCAGGCAAAAATTCTTTTCTTGTTTTCCTCTTTCGCAAGAGGACAAGAACTGTGTCTTCTAATGCTGAGCTCTTGCTTTTAAACGTTTTGGCGGTGTTGATAACGATTCTCTGATTGGTCGGCGTGGCTTGTTGACTTTTTAGAGTAGGGAAAATCCACTTCGTAACAATTTCTATTTTCGAACTTGATTGCGGGAAATTGATAATTGTTTTCGAGGTGATTTTTAAACCCTTACATGGTATAGCTCAAATACGATACACAAAAGCGAAAAAATATTTTGAGTTCTTAATATAGGCAACAAACCGTGCCTGTAACCGTTTATAGGTATATATCATACAGGGTCAACCTGGAATAATAAATATCTCAAAAATACACATTGTATAGAAAAATTTGCTGAATAAAAAGTTAGAATATCCTCCGTTAACATTAAATTTCATTCACAATCCCCACTTCCAGTGAGTGTAGTAGGTGCAACATTAAAATATTCGATAAGAACCGACATCGGAAGTGGGGATGGTGAATAAAATTTAATGCTAACGGATGTCTTCCTTGAGGATATTCAAGTTTTTATCTTCAAATTTTTCTATACAATGTGTCTTTTTCGAAATATTTATCATTCCAGCTTTTTTGCCTATATTAAGAGCTCAACATATTTTTCCGATTTTTTTAAAGTATTTGAAAACGTTCTAGGGGGCGTCGGTAAAAAGTTAATTTTTGTCTATATTAAGGATCACCCTAGTATAAGCTGTATAGAGAATTAAGAGGGTTTTTGACGTGGGGCTGCCAGGGCCATCTTGTTAATATTATGGTGTCAACTTATTAGTTTTTAGAAGATGTCTCCC
The DNA here is from genome assembly GCA_030710515.1 of Abscondita cerata. Lineage (NCBI taxonomy): Eukaryota > Metazoa > Arthropoda > Insecta > Coleoptera > Lampyridae > Abscondita > Abscondita cerata. The sequence continues at coordinate 81,012 of JALBCR010000372.1, read as the reverse complement.
CTCGAAACAAAAATTGACCTCTATCCATTTTTTTTTTTTTTTGAAAGCGTAAGATAGCTTCAAAAAACGGTCTATTTCGTTCTTAGTGAGCCACATTGTATAGTTAATTAATTGAGTTTATATAGTTTGTATGTTTGAATAATTAATAAAGAGCAAGTATTACTTTCGTAAATGATTTGCATTTCCAAACAGTTCTTTCGTTGATCTGGTTCCATGATTTAATTTCTTTTATTCTTTTCTTTTTTAGGAAAATTGAAACACCTAGTTTTGCTTTTTTTACCTTTATTAACTCTACTTCAAATATGTAAGTTCTTTCCTATCTCTTTTGCATTTCTATTTCTCCTCGGTCAGTGCTATTACATCCTGATAATCCTAATAATCCTGGTAAAAAAATTTTATACATTTAATTTTAAGAAATTCTATTATTTCTCAACTGGTTAATCATTTAAAATATTAAAAAAAAAAGAAAAATCTACATCTACTTTAAAAGAGATTTTACTTTAGGAGAACTGAGGTATGCATTGACAAAAACAAAGCTGGTGGTTTTGATGCCATACATTAATCGTTTCCAAAATTGAACGATAGCGACAACAAATTATGTTAAAAATGGCGAATATTTATGTAATCCTAAATACTTGTTTTTATTTACTCAATAGAGCATACAGTAGAACATTGATATTTGATAGAGCAAATCTTAGTAATCGACTTAATAAATTAAAATTACAGAATTTTTAATTGTATTAGTATGAGCTCCTTTATTAAGAAAGTCTTCTATTAGAAGTGAAGAAACAACAAAAAAATTCGTTTAATTCATGATTATCGACGTTTCGGCAACCAACAAGTTTTCTTCTTCAAGACGTAGATGTGATTAGTTCTTTTAGTATGATGCGTTCAATGATGTTGTACGCCTTATAGTAAAAAACTAATTAGTCCTTTGTACGTCTTAATGAAGGCAACACTTTTGGTTGCCGAAACTCGACGCTCTTGAGATAAACTTGAGGAAGGAACCTACACTAACAAAGATTTAAAGGAGTAATAATAATAAATAACGTAATTTTAAATGTATTTATGTTTATTTAAAAAAAACTAACCAATGTTTGATTACTTAATTTAAAATCTTTTAACATTTTGAGAAATTTTGAAACAAAGTTAGAAAAACTCACTCTCTAAAATTAATTGTAGACTTAGGCCTACAATCATTTGGTAATTATTAGGTACGAATATTTGGGTTGCAAATTATTAAAAAATTTATAAAAGTACAGTCAACAATAATAAGGTTTAATAAAGTTTTTATAAGGAGTATTTTAAAATTGGGCAACGATATCATAAATATTCTAATTACAATTTTTAACAGTAGATTGTTTTTATTCGTCCATTCTATATATACGTCTTTGAATGATCATTCAGTTTATCATGAAGATGTTAATTACCTTGACACGTAATTTTTTTAATGTTTCAAAATTTAAGTTCCTTTAAATTAATAGACAATGTAGTGATTAATATATGTCTCCAAAAATGTGCCGACAGGTTTGTAAGCAGTTTACAAAAGTCGATTTTTCAGAAATTAACACCAACTAAATTTAAAAAAGTTAAAAAAATGACTGTTCTAGCTATGCAACATAGAAAAAAAAAGAAAGGACAATATTTGGCTCAATATAGCGTACTAAATTTGTGGAAAATCCTGTATTTATAAGCGTTAACACAGCAGTGTCTGGCTTTGTCGGTGAGATGGGGAGGTCCTTGATAGAATTAAAAGAATTAACTGCTGCGTAACGAGGCCCCACCTGCTGGGTAACAGAGAGAAATAAAACCGACCAACAGGAGTTCACTAGGTTTTACTTAAGGTCTACTACGCTACAACAAACACAAATCAGAAAGATAAATACAATTTAAAATATTTGGAGAATCTAAGAGAAACAAGAGAATCTGACTCATGAAACTTGCGTGCATTAGCAATAACCAATAAGTTATAGTTCGCGTTTACATATGTCGCAATTCAGTTTAGTTTTTCGTTTATAAACCCCAAAATAAACGTAACGTCCCAATTTTAAGATTAATGATTAAGGAAACTCGACGTTCACACATCACGTACACACGGTGACTTAAACACTCGTTCTAATACGGAATGTAGCTCCCGTCAATCTAAACGCTAAGGATACAACCGCTGGATGTCGCGTGTAGTTAAGTTTTGAACGCATGCAAAATAAATTGGTTCCTTAAAACGATAACTTACCTATATACTGATGCATGTAGTTCTGATAAGGAAGGTCCTTGCTAACGACAGCCAGTTAGTAGCTACTCAAAGATCAGTAGGGTTACTCTGAGAAAAGTAGACGACACAGCTCTGGGAGCAGATTGTTGTCTGTGCAATAGCAGGCGCGCTGCGTATTTAATTCCCAATTTCGAGGTCGACGACAGCGTGATAGCAGGCACGTTTTGTGTAAGAAAGAATTCCCAATTGCTCGTTCCAGCGTCCCCAGGAATTATCCAGACAGTCAAATATGAGTAGAATATGAGGTCCAGACACATGCTAAAGCATACGTTGTAATTAGCAATTAATACAACCACTAAACTAACTAAAAAAAAGCAAAAAACCACTTACGGCGTAAATCGGTCGGATTTATATTTCCGCACTCATTTATTGTGTAATTATTGAAGCCACGTTGAAATTTCACTTGTAATTTTTAGCTTCGTGAAACACCGCTAATCGCTCAAAAGGAAGAGAAAGTTCTAAGATGTCGCCCGTCATTTTGATTAAAAATCCCAAATATACCGATTCACTAATAGGAAAATTTATTGCATGCGCGGTAAATTTGATTCTCGTCGCAACGCGCAACTTGATTATTTTGGACCGTAACATATTATAAACTTTTTACGTATCTGTCATCTGTCTGATAAATTATTATTCAAATGTTAGCACTAGGCTGAAACACGAGATCTCGCACCACATATTTGTCGTAGTTAATCTTACTAGAAAGTTAGTGATAATCGTTAGCATCACAAAGCAACTTCTTCTAATAATTGCATCATATGTTTTGTGTCAGTAATTGGTATTAGCGTATTTCTTTTTGAACTATTTTTTGGAATTTTTGTTGTTTACGGTGCTTTTGGCCACTGGCGACAGAGAACCAAACCTACTTGTCAATATTTCTTGCTAAAACTCCTACGCGTGCGTAATTAAATCCTTCCTTTCCGTCATGGGATAAACTCCGTTAGGTAATTACAATGGTTCTTCTAATGAATCAGTTGCCATTAGTTGTTAGGTAAGTCCTTATGAGTGTCATATATATATATAACATATTTTGGAGGTCTCGTTTAATACAGCAACGTTTGGTAAACGCCGTAAATTAAATGTTAATTAGTACTGAACGTGCGGTTATATCGCCATTTTGGTAATTTTTAGAATGTTTTCCTGTAAGATTTTAAACCTTTTTTACTATCGACTGTATTCTCTGGAAACGTCAACATCAACAACTATAATTCTCCAAAGAAAGTTTTATCATGGGTGTTAAAAGTTGATCAGAGTGTATACAGTACGAATCTCTTTGTCACCGATAACTTGGGTCGCCGCTATGGAAAAACTGCTTAATATCACAAAGATCACTAGTCCAGTCATTTGTTGTAATGATATGTAACCGTTCCTGTGAAGCTGTCACCGATATAAGTCAGATAAGCAAACTCAAATGTTGGTAGTAGGTTAAGTGGCGTTAGTTCATTCATTAAGTGACAGTGGATAATGTTCTCTAGAATTTTTAAAAGTGAAGTCAGAAAGCTTATCAAAATGTAACTGGTTATTAGTTTTTTTTTGTTTTTGCCCGGTTTGAGAAGTACCAGTATGTGGGCTTTCATTTTATTAGAAAATATCGTAGTTGGAGACCTGCATTGTAAACGGTGGCAAGGTAGACCAAGAATTTATTGGTAAAGTGCGTTAATACTATATTAGTTATGAGGTAATGTCTAGAGGATTTTCTTTTTGGGAGATGTATGTTTTAATTTATTAGGGGGATTATTGGTTATTTGTTTATTTGTTTACACTGTTCAACGGGAAATCCCAATTACAGAACAGAAACATACTAAAAAACATAACGACACGAGACACAAAATACATAAAAAAAAAAGAAATGATAACAGTTTTCACAAATCAACTAGTAATCTAATTATATTTTAAACATGCAGACCTAATTTTGCTTTCGTTGCAATAGAAAATGTTGTAATTCGTACACATCATGGGAATAGGAGAGTACTTTTGTACGTTTGTACGAGGTGCCATCAAGTAAAACGTGAGGTTTCATCTCGCATTTAACCTTAGTACATTAAAGTTAAGAGACTCGAGTATACCTTTAGCATCAATTTTATGATATCACTGGCTACTTAGTTTTAATATGGTTGATTATGTGTGCTGTTTCATGTGAAGCACAGGTAGTTTTTGGAGTGAAGACCTTCTCGTAGTGAACTACAAAGGCCGTTGCTTTTCTTCTGGTGCATTATCTACGTTTAGGTTTGGAATTTTCTTCCGTTGCTTTAATATTTGCTTTGTGATTCTCCACTCCCGGTGTCCCCTGGCGGAAGGTCGTCAATGTATTTTTGATATGTATTAATTGTCAATTCGTTTAGTTTGCTTTTTAATTTATGTGTCAACTTGTTTAGTAGGCGTTTTGTTTCTAGGTTTTTGCTTCTCTGCCATTGTCGCCTTAAATAATTCCGAAAATCCTAATGAACCGTTATCATCATAATTTATAAGCATATTTCTGTTTTTAAAAATTTCCAAACTTTTGTAAGAATCAAGTTCGTTTTTATTATCTACCCTTATAATTAATTCAATGTCGCCTACTCTATGGCCATTTTCAAGCATATGCATGGCAACACTGGACCTATCTGTGTGATGATATTTGACATGAGCTAAGTGCTCTTTAAAACGAGTTTTAATAGGTCTCTTGGTTTGCCCTATATATACTTGGTTACAGTCTTTACAATTAATTTTATATATTCCCGATTTATCACACATTTCTATTGGGTCTTTCGGATTGCCTAAAAATTTTGCAAGTTGTTACTACTAGAGGTTACTGTTTTATAATCAAATTTTGAAAATATTTTTGAAGACCATTTGTGTATGTGGGATAATTTGGTAATTTGACATATTTCTTATCTATTTTGCTATTACTAGTTCCTAACGTTGTAATGTTTCCAATGTTTAACTTATGTTTATGTTTTCTAATTGTGTTTGTGACAATTGATTCTTGAAACCATTGTACGATGCAATCTGCTTAATATTTCGCAGTTTTTATCAAATTTTGTTTTGACAATGGGAAATGTAATAATCGGTGAATCAAAAAGTTGAAAGATGCAAGTTTATGTTGCATACTATGATTAGAATCATTTGTTATAAACCTCATAGTGTTAGTGTTTTTACGATAAATATCTATATCTAGTTTGTTGCCATCTCTTGTCCCTAAAGTGTCTAAGAAAGGTAACTTAAAGTTTGTTTCTGTTTCATAGGTAAACTTGATCGTCTCAAATTTTGAATTTAAAATTTCTACAAATTGCTGAGGGCTGTAAACTTTAGTGTCGATGACTGCAAAAACATCATCTACATATCTACACCAAATTCTAAGAAAATATTCTAAATTATTTTTAAATCAGTTTTAAATTTACCCATGAACATGTTAGCCATAAACGGAGATAAGCTATTACCATTGTGGTACCATAATTTTGTGGATAAATATTATTGTTAATTTGAAAGTAGGTTTGACTCATATATAATTTTGCTAATTTAATAAAATTATCTACTTCTGAATTGTGTAATTGGTTTTGGTATAACATATCTTTCAAATAATCTAAAGTGATATCTATCGGAACGCTTAGAAACAATGAACAAACATCGAATAAAACTAAAACTTTGTTCTCAGTCAGCTCAATGTTTTTAATTTTTTTAATAAAAATGTATGAATTTTGAACACATAAATTTGCTTGTTGATATTCAAAACTGTTGAATTTATTTGACAACCATTTAAATATCAGATAAGTAGGAGCATTAATACCTGAAACAATGGGACGCATTGCTTTTCCGGGTTTATGTATCTTAGGTAAACAATACATTCTAGGAAGAACCGGGTTAGATACCGATAGTCTAAACCTAAGTTGCTTTGGTATAATATTTCCACATTCTCATAGGACTCTACGGGTATCAGCAATCATTTTGGGAAGAGGATTTTTAGATATTAATGAATAGGGGCCTTCATTAAACATCACCTGAACTGACTCCAAAATAATCCTCTTTGTCCAAAATAACTACTTTATTGCCTTTTTGTGCTTTGAGATAACAACAACTCTTCTCTTTAAGATTTTTAACCATGTTTATTTCTCTCGCGTTAAATTTAAATTTTGGTAACTGCTGAATATTATCTGAAATTTGAATTTTACAGGCATTCCTAATGAATTTTTTAGAGTTATCATCTAAAAGTTTGATGGAACTTTCAATTCCTACAATAATCTTATCTATGGGCGCTTTGTTAAATGTTTAATTAAGAGGGTAGATAATAAAAACGAACTTGATTCTTATGAAAGTTTAGAAATTTTTTAAAAACAGAAATTTGCTTATGAATTATGATGATAACGGTCCATTAGGATTTTCGGAATTATTTAAGCTTATCTAAGAAGCAATTAAGTTTAACGATGCGTGATAAGCAGATAGTATATATAAGCTTCCCGTTGTTTTTAATTTTAGTATCGGTATCGCTGATGATGACAGCTTAGCTGTTGAAACACGTGTCCGAGTAAAGGTTTTGGTGCAGTTTTTGGTGTTTTTCTGTTGTTTAACTGCATTCTTATTTTAGAGCTGCAAATTTTTAGTAATCTTTTTTTGGTAATGAAATCTAATCTGATCGATTTAATTTATTCGAATAAAATTAATTTAATATAATTTAGTAATATTGTAAAATCTACAAATATAAAGAAATAAAGAACATGAAATTAAAATTTTGATACTGCAATCAAAATTGGGTTTGTTTGGGACGTGAAAATTTACTTTGAATTATGAAATAGTACATATTGTGAAGGTTACTATGGTTTAAGAAAGTTGTTAAATAATTAATAAACTAATGTCACATACATTTTGTAATATAATGTTAATTTAATAAAAAAAGTTGAACAGTAATTGAATATGATATTTGGCGCTAAAACTTGAGCCAATGTTGGGCAAGATATCAGAAAGTAATGAACAAAAAATGAGTTAAATCTAGGACAACAAAAACTAAAACAAATACAAAAGAAGAAATGACACAGAAGGAACCGATGGGTGAGGTAATATCAATGCTAATGGATATGGGGAAAGAAAAATGTGAGCATACAAATTGGATGTTTCCATTGACCCGATCAATATTATATCAGCCTCTACCGAGTAGCCAATTTCTTATCATGTGCTAGTGAGAGATAGTTTAGAATTCAGCGTGACGTGAGTGTGTACGTTGTATACTAGTATTTGCTTTAACAATTTAGACATTTGTGAGTTGTTGTAATTATTTATTTATTTTAAAATTTGAATTTAACCAGAAAAGTTATTATAATGATATGTTACTGGTGTGGTTGGCCAACAACATACAGAAATTTAGTTTGTTTTGATATTTTATTTATTTATGTTGTGACCAATTAATTTGATTTTGCTATTCAAACCCGTCTTTTTTTTTTGGTTATATAGGGGTTATCTCGAGTCATATATTTTTTTGCTTGAGAGAGGTGTAACAGTTTATTTCATTATTTATATATTTTTTTGCTATAACACTTTATTAGATATTATGAATGACATAGAAATTGACATAACTAAATTGATCTTTAACCAGGGATTTGAAATGTCGATGAACAAAACAAGGAATATGTTTTTTCTAGACATAGAGATATACCAAAAAACAAACTGAAGCTAGCCAATTTGGAATTTAATGTAACTGAACAAACTAAATATTTAGGACTTAATTTGAGCACAAATTATATTATTAAAATCCCATAAATAAAATAGCTGCATTGAATCTTCTTGGTATGACAAGCAAAAAAGTTGGGGAGCTGATGTGTTTACGTCCATAAAAATGTACAGATGTTTCGTTAGATCAATTTTGGATTATGCGTGTCAGTTACATGGTAATGCCTCTGAAGCATGTTTAAAACGGTTACCGGTCATTCAAAATAATGCACTGAGAATTTGCTTGTGTACAATTATTTCAACGCTTGTGGAGCGTTACAAGTTGAAGAGCAGGAAAAGCCGTTAACACTGAGAATGCAATATTTATGTAATAAATATATAGTTTATTACAAAGATTTAGCAGGTTTAATGTGACAGACCTTACTGGGCGGTATTGGCGACGAAAGAAAACATCTGCTCTTGTGGAAGGTTTTTTGACTATGTACTCAGTTTAATAAAATTTTTGGTCTAAAGCCTACTGATTTAAATTATTTTTCTTACATAAAACCCATAAATGTAATATATCCAGAAAGAAGAATGACCGTTATTATGATGCTTTTTTTTCATAGAACGTTAATTGAAGAGCTAAATATTCATAGAACACTAATCGTACTCGTATATTCTGATGGTTCCAAGAATCACCATGAAGTAGATTTTGCGTTCTACAATACAAAAAACAATAAATCTTGTATGTTTAAATCTAATATGCTACTAAGTACATTTAACCTGGAAGCACCTGATATATGAGAGGCATTGAAATACACTAATTTATTGAATATTGCTGGGCTGGTTATATTCTCTGATTCAAAAAAGTTCCTTAGCAGCTAGTCAAGGACATGATCACTATATATTAAGACAAATCTTGATGTCCAGAACATAATAATAATCATTGAAAATTTTTGAATTGTGAGTACTATACTATATATAGTTTATTTCTTTTAAATAAATTATGTAGTTACTTTTAGGCTGAAGTGATTCTTTAATAAATTCTCTTTAAAATTTAAAGAGATGCTTTCTATTGGTACAATCAATCTTAGGAGGCTGTGAAAAATAATGTGCACAACGGTGAGAATACGATTGTCAGTAGTTTTTAAAAAAATATAAAACAGGTATAGCGTCTAAAGTCCGATTCACGAAATCAAAATTTAACAGCAGTCGATCATCAAATTATTATTTTGCAGAAAACAGCTAATATAAATAACAGCTTATAAATATCTATAACCAAACAACAGAAAAAAAATAACTAATTTAACAAATGTTTAAAGTAGGTACCCCCCATTTTGTTGTATACATATTCTGACTGTAGTGCACATTAGTTTTTTACAGCTTCCTAAGATTAATTGGACCAATCGAAAGCATCTCTTTAGACTTTGAATAATAAATAACTAATTTATTAGTAATTTTAGGGCTATACTTGTATTATAGCTTTTAAAAAGAATTTAACAAGAAATCATTTTATCCTAAAATACTACATAATTTATTTAAAAATGAAGTTGATGTAATTTCCGCTTGAACCGAAAATCAGCCATTTTGTGCAAAGTTTGGAAAATACTCATCTTGTATACTTGTAAAACTTTTTTCAATAAACTTTTTGTCTATCATGGATAATAAAAGAGTAAATGAAGTGGTCCTGAATTTACAATCAACCTGTATATAGTACTCCACTATTCAAAACGTGTTCAAGAAAATCTATTCATGGGCACATCAAACGGTCTTAAAGACTTGTATTTCCTAATTATGTTTAACCATGCTGAGTCAGTAACACATGAACTTCTAGGGTGTTATGTTTTTGTGTAAGGAATTGATATAATATCTACATCACCTCTGTCTTTAACATCATCCATTGTTAACCTGCTAAGTTCATCTCTTCGACAAGCTGCACTTGCACCAATTACTAATGCAGTCTAAAATTGCAATTATACAGAGTATTTCAGAAAACAATGACCCCATCTCTAGGATAAGTAGAAAATTAAAAAATCATTGGGGTTTGCTTGGTAAAAAAATTTTGTAACGCCATTCGTATTGAAGATAAAGAGCGTTGAAGAAAAAAAAATTATACACATTTTTTACGATTTTGTCGAAACTACTGGCAACATTGTAATGAAATTTTATACAAACGTTTTAGAAGCTGATACATCCTATGAATCTGTTTTTATATCTGACTCTCATAGAGGGCGCTAGTTACACGGTTCGTACCAAGTAATATTAAACATAACTTTTTAAGATTAGATTTATTAATCAAAATTTTAAGTAAATGATGTTTAACATTTAATTTTATACCAAAAAGGTACTCTTGGTATAACTTGGTACGGTGTACCATTTTCGGAATATTTTGATTTGAAAATTATGAAGTAATAACCGATGCTGGTATAAAGTAATGATAAAGTTATTAATTAATTAAAAAATTGTAAGAAAATTAAAATAAAAACTAAGAACATGAAATATATTTAGAGTGATTTTGAAAGTTGTGTACATGGCTTTACCAGAGGTTCTCTAGCTCAAAATAGACCGTTTCACAGCAATTTACCTATAACCAAAAGTGCACCATTACGGGGACACAGGGCGTTAAATTTTCCAAAAAAATATTGTATATTGGGAATAACTCGAGAACAGTTCAACGAATTTTGTTCCGTTTTCATATGCTGGTTGTCTGCTTCCAAAGACGTTTTTCGGTGTAATGTCTACAAATTTCTGATGCCAGAAAAAGTCGCTTTTATACAGGCACTGTCAAGTAAATGATAAAATTTTAACAACTGGCAACAATGCAAAATTTGACAAATTTGTTAAATTGCGCTAATGTTATTAGTTCGATCAGAAAAAATTAAAATCATATCCCTGCAAGGCGCATCCATACGCTTAGAAATTCAACTATACTGCTAGTAGGCTATGCAACCATGTTAATGAAATCTACCATTTGTGACATTAATTTTCTAAATCTTCCCTAAAACCACATCTAAGATTACTCACGTCTATATTTTGCGATTAACTACTTTAAAAATAGGCTACACATTAGCCAAACAGATTGATATGCTGTTAGTGTTGGGCTTTTGCAGTGGCAATTGTCGGGAGAGCGTGAAGGTTTACACAGAAAGGTTCCCAAATTACATTGACATGATCGCATAGCCTACTAGCAGTTTACTTAGATTTTTCTAAGCCTATGGGTGCGGCTTGCAGGGATATGATTTTAATTTTTTTCTGATTAAACTAATAACATTCCCTAGTTCCATTTCCAGCATCGCGGTGTTTTTTAGTTTCCGAGGAAATAAGGAAGTTTTTGTTAGGTTGGTATTCGCTGACAACGCAAAGTAAATTGTCAAGTAATTGCCGGGACAGTGCTACCAACTCAAATTTCATGTAAACACAAAAAACTAAGCAGCTGTGATTTTGTTTATTTATGAATTAATACTACAGTTACACGTTACAAAAAATAATATACCTAACTTTTTTGAAATAGTTATTTACATTAGAGTGTGGTAGGTGTATTTTGCAGCGCGACACTTGGCGAGGGCCTGATTGAGTTGGAGCGCTGTAAAATACCCAACACACGACATTTGTATTAGATTTTTTGGCCGAATAAATCATAATCATTGATGATTATAAAGCAATGTTTTGACAATGGTTTCATTTTGACAGTTGACAGCCTGCATTGTGTTTGATTTGATATTGTCAGCTATGCTGTCAACGGTTAATAAGTCGCAAATATCCATTTATGTATCTACGTGAAAAAAAAAATTTACGCAAGGAATGTGAGTTCTCAAGGAGATGTCACGGATTTTATTACCAATGAAACTAAATACGAATAAGGACACCTAAGTACCTTTAAGCTGATTATTGCAATAGGAAAGTAACCCCATACTTAAGTTTCAGTTGTAAAAATATTCCAGTCAGAGTCGTTGCGAAAAAGCTCTTCCGAAGTTGGACTCTGTCCAAATGGTAAAAAGTTTGAGTTACTTTGCTTCTGTTTTCAAAGTGCAATTAAAAACAAAGTAGGTAAGTAAATACGTAGGTTATAACAAAAAATATTCAAATTAACTTTTTATTTTAGTTAAGGCAATCAAGAATTGTTTATACTCTACTTGTAGAAGCAATAGATTTGAACGTGTTAATTGTTCTTGTATCCTCAAAGTTTTCCATTTCACAAGAATTGAAGGGTTACACAGTTTTCATATAGAACAGATATGCATGAGAAAAGCCGACACCTGGGGTACTATTCTTGAAATCATGAGATATAAAGTCTTGTGATATATCAGTACAAACTCGAGCAATTTGTTTTTATTGTAGCGATAGGGAGTCGCTCGATGAATTGGTAGCATGATTCAAGAATATAGGACCTCTGACTGATATTGATAACTGGTGAACCACTAATTGCAGGCAGCTTACAGTAATTTCTAATATGCTTCCCTGTTATCTGTTTACTCGACTTAGATCGAAGTTTGATTATAATGATATCTAACATTTTCTCTATAAAGTTTAAGATTACTTGAGCAGTAGGCAAATTGAATACTACATGAAAATGTGTTAAATAACAAATAATTTAAACACTTTGTAATTAATTGTTGATGTCACAACAACTATCTGTATTAATTACCTTTATATATATTACATAATTGTACATCTCACCTTTTTCTTCTTATACATATACTCATAAACAGTTATTTTTTATTGTAGAATTTTAATCAACAAGAAATAAGTAGTCTGTGGAAATAATTGTTATAGAAGCGGACATCTTAATTACATAGTGTGGTAATTATTAATAATAGAGTTTTTCTTTTCACCCTTATCCGGGCAAGGGGGGCCTAGTAGGCCCGACGACGGAATCAAACTTCAATATTTATATTAATAAATATAATTTGACTTAATGCATTCCAGAATTCTTTCAAAACAGTATTTGCTATTTACTTATGAAAAAATTTTGGATTATATTTTGTGTATATTAATCTTATCAGGCAAATCCTTCTAAATACTCATTACTGGGTAAGCGGGCTTAGTAAGCCCTAAATTGTTTATCGAAAATAATTGCTTTTGAGGATTATCTAATGAGCATCTACATAATTACAGTGTCTTTATATATAGCTAATTAGTGAAAAATTTTGGTTTTTACAATAAAAGAAAACTTTCCCTGTATTTATGAAAAGATAATAGTACAAGTATAAATATTCATGCCAATACTTCTTTGAAGTTTAGTTCGTATGCAATTGTGAATGTGATTGTGCCGCATAAGAATGAATCGAAAGTTAACTCACGCAGAACTGGAAAAATAGCCCAAAATCCATGGAAGGAAGATGACGACGACATAGAATATGTAATTGATTCATCAAGTGACGAGGAAGAAGAAGATCATGTTTCATCTGCTAGTGAAGCTGAAGACATTCAAGAACTGGATGAAGGCGAAGAGATGCATAATTTACATGTTGTTACTACATCGAAATACAGTTCTAAAGATGGCACAGAATGGAGCAGCCAACCTGCTCCTACAGGTCGATCTCGTTCGTGTAACATAATCAAATCAAAGTTGCATAAAGCGATAATACCGCAGGGAAAAATTATTGACGAACCAATTGACGCTTTTGTTTATTTTTAGACGACGATATAGTCTCTGAAATTGTTTTACGTACAAACAATGAAGCCAAATCGATGTTGAAAGATATTATTTGGAAGCCATGTGACAACATCGAAATTCGCGCTTTTTCGGTTTGTTACTGAGCGCTGGCCATCTGAGCGCAAATGAAACCAGCTATGATGTGCTGTGGAGTGCTTTATACGGGCCACCAATTTTCGAGGGACTATGGGATTGAAAAGATTTAAAAATTTATTACGATTTATACGTTTTGATAACAAAGAAACCCGTAATCCACGGAGAAAAAAGATAAACTTGCACCTATAAGGAAATTTGGGAAATGGTCAATAACAATTTCAAAAGCATTACTTACCAGGAGATAATATAACAGTGGATGAACAGCTTGTACCTTTTCGAGGAAGATGTCCATTCCGTCAATATATACCATCAAAACCTGATAAATATGGTTTGAAGATCTGGTGGGCATGCGATTCCCAAACGTACTATCCTCTAAATGGGATTCCCTACATCGGAAAAGAAGGCAATCAAGTTGCGAAAGGCCTCGCAAGTAGTGTAGTTGAACAACTAGTAGAACCGTTTTATAATTCAAACAGAAACGTGACATTTGACAATTATTTCACAGATTATATGTTAGCAAAACGCTTATTGAAAATGGACTAACATGCGTAGGAACTGTGAAAAAAACAAACGCTTTATACCGCAAGAATTTTTGCCTAGCAAGAAACGGAATGAAGAAAGTTCAATTTTTGGGTTCACATCACATGCATCTTTGGTATCGTATGTACCCAAAAAGAACAAAAGTGTGATAATCTTGTCAACTATGCATCACAATCAAGGAGACAATAGCGACTATAAGAACAAACCAGAAATGGTAATGTATTATAACCACACTAAGTGTGGTGTGGATACATTAGACCAAATGGTTCATAAATACATGAGTAAACGTAAAACAAATCGTTGGCCATTTACATTTTTTATGAATCTTTTAGACGTAAGTGGTGTCGCAGCTTATGTTATCTGGACCAATCTAAAACCAGATTGGAACAAAAATAAACACGAAAAGAGGCGTTTATTTTTGTTGTCTTTATCTGAGAGTTTAGTAGTTCCTCATATTAGAAGAAGACAATCTAGAGGGTTGCAGCTAAGTATCCAGCACTGTATGAATCAGTTTGTAGATGAACCAATTTCTACAAAAATTAAAATTAGAAAATAAAGAAAATATTAGAAGAAGATGCTATTTGTGTCCTAAAGTTAGGGATCGTAAACAAAACAATCGTGTAGCGAATGTAAACAAAATATTTGTAACGAACATTCGAAATTATTGTGTAATAATTGTTGTAAATAATTCTTAATTTAATTGTTGTAATGTCTGTTTGTATTAAATAATTTAAAAACATTTGATTATATATACATATATACATAAACCTCACCTCCCAAGCACATACAAATAGAACGGGCCTAGCAGGCCCGTGCTGCCCGGTAACGTCAGGATATTATGTTGCCCGGATAAGGGTTAAATAGAGTATTTTAAACAATAAAATGTCCGATTTAGGGTTGGAGAGTGAATTAAATGTAACTCCAGAGGAAATACGATTAACAGCGTGGCTAATTTAAATTCAGATTTATTACCTGAAAAATCCAAAGAATGGAACTTACCAACCAATTCAATAATTTTAAACGGTAGTGTGAAATAAAGTCAATTAAAACTTATATTTTGAGAGTGTTTTTTGGTGTGCTATTCTAAGAATTTATCGATAAAGAAAAAAAAAAAAATCTTTTGGGCAACATACTCAATGATTAAAACTTGCTTAAAAATTTACGAAAATTTAGATATTCTAACTACACTAAATTGATAAATATATTTAAAAGTAAAAACTAAAACCAGCCAAACCGAAAAAAGTTAAATTTTCCCCAGAGAGGTGACCAAGTAACAACTTTTTAAACACTGCCTGCGATAATGATTTTCTTCTTATGAAAGTAAGTAAATATTTCTATTACGATTGGTAATATGTTAATCAACTATCATTAATTACAGACAGCTTTGATAATAGGTATTAGTGCTTATGCCGAAGGAATGAGTTATACACTCTTAAAACTTGAAAAATGTTAAAATTAAAAAAGATATTTATTGAATTTACCTGAAACTAAAAAATAATATATACAGAACATTTGCAATTACAAAACCAGATTGGGTAGAAATTGTCAAGAATTATATTAAGATACGTTTAAATTTAACTGGAAACCTGAAAAACTTTTATGAAATACCAAAAGGTCGATGTATTAATTCACCAATTGGCCAGGTCTCAAACACAATTAGTGGAATTCCTTCCTTAAAATTGCTGCTTTTCTAAAACTTGGCAAAGTTGTGCAGATTACACAGGGCACTGCTTCCGCAGAACTTCAGCCCGTTGTTAGCGAATCGAGGTGGAAATCTTGTTGATATCAAAAAACATGTGTGGTTGGAAAATCTTCTGGCGTTGGCAGGAAGGCTACATTGAACAGTCCACAAAGAGAAAGTTGAAGTTGCAAAATTATCGGCAAAAATTGTCGTTTTGTATTGGTGACTGGTTGTTAAAATATTATCATTTATTTGACAGTGCCCGTATGAAAGCGACCTTTTTCTGACATCAAAAATTTATTTATTTTATTTATTTAATCGTAGGGTACATTTTAATATTGTATTGTGATGTAAGTGTTATGTATGGTGCTCCAAAAGATCAGTATGGACCTGTTCAGTGTGGTGATGAAACCGTGTGCAACTGTGGATTGGTTCGTCTTGGCAAAGCATTTCCTTTAAGGTTTAGGAAAACCACTAAAACCTAAACATGCCAACCCCTACCTACCCTAGTGTTCATATGTAATAATATTAACCAAGTGTGTAAACATTATAGAAGGTAAATAAGAAACATACACGAAAAAAAAAGTAGGTTAAAGAAATAGCAAAACAATCCTCATCTCCACAGTGTGTTTCCTGTAAAAGTAAAATATCGACCCTATTCCTGAAACAAATATTAGACAAGAAATCTGATTTGTCCTTACTCAACCCCTCAACACCAATTTGCAGAATATTTGTTGTGTGCCCTATATTAGTATGTGATTGTGTTTTGTGAAATTGTGTTGTACATTTTTTCCTAATTATCCGGGAGGGTCTTGATGGCTCAGGTTCGAAACCAAAGTGGTGATTCTCAGGAACAACATGTTTTTCTTGTTGACCATGGAGTACTCTAAGGTACTGATCACCTTCCATATTTTACATATATATATATATATATAATATATAATTAGTCCACATTACACAGAAAAACGTCTTCGGAAGCAGACAACCAGCAATTCGAAAGAAGAATAAAATCCCTCGAACGGTTCTCGAGTTATTCCCAATATACAACATTTTTTTTGGAAAGTTTGACGCCCTCTGGCGCCTTTATAGTGTTCTTTTGGTTATAGGTAAATTGGTGTCAAACGGTCTATTTTGAGCCAGATAACCTCTGGTAAAGCCATGTACACACCTTTCAGAAACACCCTGTATAAGTTTCTTGAACATTAAGATAATAAAATTGGAAAAACCTTTTTCATAATAAATAAGAGCGTCGTAAAAGAATGTCTTGAGTTAGAATAATCTTAATTCAAGTTACGACACTTTATAAGCAGCGAATACCGTAAGTGTGTCTACATTGTTAAATAATTTTTCAAGAACGTGTTTTGTTTTATGTTGTGTTCTATTTAACTTTAAAAATGAACTTAAATTTGCTTTCTTATAAGTTGACAATTACTTTAGAAAAACGTGTAAAAGTTGCGTGGACGATTTACCGCGTGGATCAGTAAGAGCATTACCGCTGAATTATCGCGATTACGTAGGTGGGTTCAAGTCCAAGTTCGATTCCGTTTTTTTTTGTAGTTTTGTTATTATTTTAAATAAACAGCGTTTAATTTCTATTAGTAAAGAGACATAATTGAAAGTTTTATTTTCTTTTTAAATTGAACTGGCAGTGATTCTATAATTCAGGGTAACTTATATTTGATGATTAGATATTAATTTACTCCGTTGAAGTTATTATGAGCAATTTACTCTATTGAATAATATTGTTTTTTTATTTTAAAAAGTAATAAATATAAAGTAGTATGTGGAAGGGCCTTCATCGCCGATTGTGTTCAGAAACCACTGAATTTTTTGCACAGGATTTCTGTATGATTAATGTAGATTTACAAAACAATACTCTACAATCAAATAATTTAATACTAGGACTATTCTCTAATCTAGAAAACTGCAACATTACCGTTAATATTTTTAACAATTGCAATGTTGATAAATATTTTTTAGTACCCACAATTTCTTTGTTCGTAGTAATCGTTGTAACCCAAATTTCTGTTAAATAAATTGTTGTGTTTAAGTACTATGTTCAACTGCATTATTACGGGTATTATAATATTAGGTTTGTCGATGATGCAAGCAGAGCTGCTAACCTCCGAATTATGAATCAGTTGTTTTATTATTTTTAAATACTTGTTTTTTAAACGTACACAAACAATATCTATGAAAAATATCTGTAAATTTGATTTTTTATAAACAGTTTACAATATGAGTAACATGTTTTAATTTTTAAAGCCACACAAATCGAACCTACTTTGACTGACACTGACAGGTAATACTGCATTTATAGTAGGCGAGGCCAAAAAGGAAATTTCCCGCATTCACACTAATGCAGTACTCCCTACGGTCGTGCGGCAAACAAAGTGCTCATGCATGAAATTTATCTTCCCGAACTCGTTAGGTAAATAACTATTATAATTCATAGGTGGTAAACGAGCAGAAAACTTTAAAAGCCGTAAAGGTTACTTTTCGTTAAATTTACTTGCAGACTCCAAACTAAAAATTTTGGATATAGTTGGTCATACAATTCGACTATTTTCAAAAACTCAGTGGTGAATATGGAAATTCCTTAATTGTAAGTAATAGTAGGTACGCTGTTAAAAGATATCTTATACCACCATTACCAAATCCTACAAATGCTGTAGAACACTTGTTTATTATACTCAAATTCGTTCAAAAATTGTTGTTGAAAGGTCATTTGGAGTGTGGAAGAAGCGATTTTCGATTTTGTCAATTGGAATGGAACAACAATTACCATTTGTTTAAAACATTATTATTGCTACTACAATTTTGACATAACATAGCATATAGCAATAACAAGGACTACCACCACAAGGGAATCAACAGTTGGATGTTATTAATTATCATAATGACGAACATGATAATGTAGGAGATAATGCTGTTTGACAGTCATTAATTTACAATTATTTTGCTAGATTGCAATAAAATTTATTTTTATTAAATTATTAATACCGGTTGCACCAACACGACTTAAACTTAAGCTATGCTATACTACTGCGTTCTTTCTTTACAGTCGTCATTGTACCACAAAACTTAACACATAAATAAATATAAACGTATGTGTTTAACAACAAGGTTATGTATTCTTTAAAATTACAATTTTGAAGTTAGTTACAGCATTGATTATAAACTTCTGAAAGATGCGCATCCTATATAGACAAAATACGACACAAAAATACGACGAAACGTAGATGGATCGAGAAGAGATTTCTCAGTTTCCCTTTCTTTTATTTTGTCAGTTCCAGCGTACCTGTCTCGTAGCGCGTTTCTTGAATAAGAATATGAAAGTGGTTTGAGGTTCGAAGTTACTGCATTGTTACAAGGTACTGCATTGATTATAAAACTAATTACCGTAATTTTTGCGACAATAAGTAAATGTGAATACGTCAGTTGCACAAATAATAAAAAGAATAGCATAGACGGCGTAGACATAGGTTTTTTAAAATTTCCTACAAAAAATGTAAAGCGTACAGAGAGTAGCAAAAAAAATTGGTATTGCGGTTGTGGATATTTACACTTTAGAAAATAAGTCAATATGTGAAAAACTTTTTTACTCTTCGAAATTATTATGAACAATAAACGTAAATTATTAAGTGTAAAATTAGTGCCTGTAAAATTTGAGGAAGAATATACGCAAATTACTATTATTTTTATTTACCCACGGAAATAATTTGTTATGGTTTTTTTTTAATTCCAAATTGATGAAATAAACATTATGCTTATGCATTCATGTAGCGTACGTATACGGGTGATTCATAAGTAATAGGCCAAATTGTAAATCTACGTTCGGAAGGCCAAAATCATAATATTTTATTACAATAATGGGTCTTAGTATGCTCCTTACTGAGATACAGGGTGTTAAACCGAAAAAAATAAAACAGATTTTTGTTAATAGATTAGCTACTTTTCTACATAATAACTTGAAAATTGGGTATAAGCTAGTTTTTGTAAACAAGAAATTGTGAGAGGATTTGAGTTAATTTGTAGATGTCGCCACATGCGCCATATGAATTAGATGAAATCAGCTACAAATTTTTTATCGCTCATTATTTTACAACTTACTTATTTAATTTGGATAGCCCCATCATTTCTGTAGAAAAAGCTATACTTCTTTGATCTTCAAAATATTAACGATTTTCAAGATATTTAAATTTTACTAATTCACTACACTACATTTTACGGTGGTCGACGTAGCATTAATCTGTTAAGACACAAGCATGCCCATTATTGTTAATGAAAATATTATGATTTTGGCCTTCTAAACGTAATCACCCTGTATAGCAATCAATAAGGTTTCTAAGAAAATTAAAAAGTCCTTTAACAATTTTTTTGTTATATGTTATTAGAACATTCAAAGTTGTCATTAGAAGGTACTAAATGTTTTGTGTGTAATTAATTTTGAAAAGAATATTCAAAATCAAATACAATTGACTCAGCATTTCTTTTATCAGTGAATTTATGTTATATTTTTTCTTAAGATTATTATTTTCCGGGTTGAGCCGTGTTCGTCCTTCCTTCCTACGTTCTTTCTGCTTGACGGTTCGCTAACCATGCTGTTAAGCAAATTCAGAAGTCTTTAGAGTAACCTTCTGAAGAAGTTAACAGCATGGTTAGCGAAACTCAAGCAGAACGTAGGAAGGAAGGGACGAACAAGGCTCAACCTGAAGATAATAATTTTAGTGACAACAGCCAACGAAAGCTTACATTCATTCATTTTTTCTTCTTAAGAATCAACTTGCGCATCTAAGCAAATTACAAACAAGCGACGTCCTTCTCGACTCAAAAAAAAAAATTGCAGATTCATCTTTTCTAACTGGGTCCGAAGCGAATAAGTTGTTTATGTAAATAATAACCACAATTACATCGGAATACATAAAAATGATGTTTTTATCAAAACTTGTATTGATGCAAATAAATTTTATTTTTCGCAAATTAAATTGTTGTTTTATTGAAGTTTAAAGCAAAATTTAAAAATAAATTCATATCTAGATAAATTAGTTGGAGTGCACATTTTTATTATGCATGTACTAAAGTTCCTGATTTTGCGATAAGAATGAACGACTTTAGAAACTGCTGAGTTTGATTCTTGAATCATTCTCGAATGTAGACACCGATGTTGCATTTATGCCATGCAGTTACAAAATTAATGGTTTCAGTATTAATTATTCGGGACAACGCTTTACAAATTAACAGTTTGGTGAACGAGGGTGAAAGGGCATCAGTTGCTTGTAGGAGAGAGTAGTTATAAAAAAACATTGTTAAAGCTTGCGTATCTTTCCGAAGTTTATAACCAATGGTTTACAGTACCAAATTTATACTATTCTATTCATAAACGCGTTATAACAAACCTGGTAGGTACTGAAAGCATTTTAATTTGAATACCTAATCCGGGTTTAGCAATCAAACTTATTTTTATTGGTAACCAACTAGTATATAATATAACGAAAGATGGTTCTAAATATAATACATGTTAAAAAAACAATACTTATGAATTACATATTCAGTGTTTGAAATCTCTGATCACTGTTTTTTTTTTTCAAAATTTTCATGTATTAATTGACAAAAAACCCGTGCAAATGCATTCTTAGTGATTAAAGACAGCATATGTTTTTGTAACATCGCTTTTAAAAGCTATATTCTCAAGTTACCAAAACAAACTCTCAAACAATTTTGTATTAGGTTGTTCTTTGTTTTCCTACGCATGTTACACTTGTCTATCTAATAAATTATCACCGCAATCGTTGACTTTCATAAAAAGCTGGATCTAAAACAGTCAGATATACAACTTATAACAAGTAAAAACAAATTGGTATATTGTAAATAAACAAGTATTTATAATTGAAAACTTGAAATTAAAATAAATTACCTGGTCTGACAACACTAAATGTTACGTTTATATTCTTTAGAAAAAATTATACAGTTTATAAATCCTACGTAGCTGATTCAGCTGTTTTAAGAACTGGGCATCATTTCAAAAGAATTACTTCTGACGTATATATGTACTTGTCCAAAGTAATAAGAATTGGTTAAAATTGATTTTATAATTTAATCACAATTAACTGTGGCCACTGATAAGCCAGAGCGTTTCGCATCTATATTGTATGTACGTATTATTACTGGTGATATATAATGCATTGTTACACTCCGCACTTAAAGTCCCCGGGATGGCCAACACCAGTTAGTATAGCATCTGGTCAACTAACCCGGTTGTCCATTACCTCAATACAGCAATCAGGTCGCAGCATAACCCACTGTAATTAATATTCGACTGTATACAAGAAGAAATAACATTATATTTATTGGAGTTTCCGATAAGCAGGCTTACTTTGAAAGTTTATTTCTTCTAAAACCATACATTTTACAAATTCCGTTTAATAAAAAGTGCAGACTAAGCAGAATTTAAGGTGTTGATTATAATACTCTTTATTTATTCGTGGTAAGGTTACATTGTAAAAGATAAATGTTTTTGTATGTATACGATTAAAGTCTCATTTTGTATCCAGGGTTAATTATAAAAATAAAAAGTGTAAGAAATATAAGATAGTAAAATTGTTAAAAACATAAACGTCTCCAATATTTCAATGCTGCAGCAATCTTTTGTGTAGTCGTAGTGAATCGTTTCTTGCAAGTATCTTTGACTTCGTATGTCATTCTAAAACTGATTTTTATTTGATCCATGTTTTCTTTTTTAATGATTTAGCTTAGTTTTACAGAATTTGTTTTTTTATCTAAAGGAAAATTTATAAAAAAAATAAAATATCAATAATATACGGCAGAAGTAAATAAATGCATAAATCAATTTATTTTTTTTTAAAAACTAAAACCATGAAAGGTTAATATTATCAAAATAGGTATTTATCAAAAAGGAATATATATTTTTACCTAGGCATATGGATATTATAAACAACGACATGTTTAAGTTACACTAAAAACGTCTTCCGGGATTGGAGCGTTTCGAAATAAAGGGATTTATTAGAGCGAGAAATAAACAAACAGGACTTTCAGGTAAATCAATACTAAAAGTCAGGTAATCAACTTGTCCAATCAAGCTAGATTACCAGACTAAAGAAGACTGACTAATTAGGAAAATATCGTGGCTAGATGGAAAAGGAAACGTCACTAATCCGTTAACTTTGAGGCTGACCAATTTCAAACAGAAGAGGGGTCGGGTAACAATAAGAATCCACAAAAGTAAAATTTGTAACCGTTGTCGTGTTGAAGAAATGATGCTCTACCACAGAAGACTTGGAACCGTGTTTTCACCTAACGGTCACAAAATATGTGTACTAATAGAGCGACCAGTATACACTGAACCAGATAAACAAAAATGCGGTATACAGTCTGAAAAGAAATCACGGGAAACTTGTCCTTAAGGAAAAGTAAAACTTGTAAAGGCGGTATCGATCCTACATTTTTACCATGTTGAGATAATATTTGTTCGATAATTGCGAGATAATTGAGAATCTTAGATAGAGTGTATAGATGAGGAGGTTTGGATATGGAAAGGACAAACTTGCTGATTTTGAAAATAATTTTAATGAATTGACCGATTGATGAAAAGTATTGTTGTAAAAGAAAAACCAGTCATTGAGTGAAAAAGTATTAACTATGTAACGTTTAAACGTTCTTTCAATAATTTTTTTAAAAAACCTTAAAATTAAGAACTCTGTCACATAGGCGATTTTGCGCTCTTGGCAGCTTATAAGCTTCAATCTTTCATTTTTGTTGGCTGAATGTTATTACTGTCCTTTTTCCGGTCTGCTTATCAAAAAGAGCTAATGCCATTTTCTTGTTCTAAAACCTCGTGTGGATGGCAAAGAAGTAATCCGTGTAATCTGACACAATTGGTAAGAATTACTCTAGCACCAATTTAATAACTTGTAGCAAGATCACACAAATAATTGGGCAAAAAGGACCTTTTCTCAGAAGGATGATTATAAAAGTGCATGATTACATCTTTTATAGAATCTACATATCCGCAAGGTTTAATGATGACTTTCTCGCTTTACTGTACGTGTTCTGGTTTTAACCATCTTGCCTTACTGCCACGTTTGACGTGTACGTCCTCATCTTTACTCTATGGTTACGCACCGGTATATTTGTATTCTAATTCCTGCGTGTTGCTGTTACGGTTGAATTCGCTTATCTCTACTTCTCCGTCTCTTTAGTTGAATGTCGTCAACTGCCTAGCTTCATTTGACAGCCAAAACATCTCGTCCAGACTATTGTTCTTAAACGGCAAAGGTACATCTTATCTTACTTTATGACCACACAACAAACAAGATCAGCTTCCTTATTTTCTTTAACTTGTACCTTGGAATGAAACATGCAGAGATCAGGAGCGATTTTACACGTGTTAATATCATCATTATCGCCCTACTTCAAATATTCCGTTGTTGTACTGTGCTTGCTATTGCTATCGATAAGTACAACTAGAATTTAAGACATTATGCGCATTTAATTACTGTTTATAACCACTCACCATCCTAAAGTACCAAGCCGTAAAGATTCCTTTTAATTCTGTAGAATTGCGGGTAGTTAATTCTATTTCGCTTCCGCTTAATTCTTCACACACTCGTGTTATTGTCTTGCGATTTATTGTGCATGTTAGTATTTTATTTATTTTTAGGTTAAGTTGATTAAGACATAGACACTACCAACTTGTGGTAAATGAGTAAACTTACTATCCAGTGGCGTAGCCAAATTCATTTAATTGTGTGCGTTTATATTTGTGATATAAGCAAAATGTGTGTCTTACGACATCTCGTGTAAAACATTGACACGTATGAATAGTATAAACTAAGAAAAATGCCAACCAATTTGTGATATACTTAATTGAATATTGAATCAGTAGCGCGTACCAGTTTTAATTACTTGTTTACCTACTCAATTTATTTAGTCGGTTTTATGTGTGTTCAAACAAACTGATTTTATCTTTCATTCTAGTTTCTCTTGCTATTTCCTCATTTCGTTACTCTTTCCATTTGTCACGGTTGGATTTGCTACTGGCTGTAGTTCCGAGCTAGCTTTCTTCTTAGTTAAACGGACTTAAGTTTCTATCTCAATAATTTTTTCTATCTAAGGACTCCTAACGACGGTTCACGATCCACACCCTCTCCCAACTGATCAGGTCAACCTTTCCCTAACATCTGACCGTAACAACTAGTTGTAAATGTATGTGGAAGGGTTTAAATAATGCCTAGTCTGTTTAATACGTTTACGTATTAAAGCAAAACTGGTATTGTGTAAAATTTTTTGTGGAAACCTCAATTCTTACAGTTAAATTAAATTAAAACAGCTATTTATGTAATCAGTGACAAAACGAATGTGATACCCAGGAACGAGTAAAGGAGGTCCCGCAATATTACATGAGTTACAAAATCATAATTTTTTATGTTACGTACAAGATTTTTGACAAAAACAGAATAAACGTGCTTTATCATATTAACACATTCCTATTGTATATATATAAATTTAAAAAAGCTAAACGGATTTTATCCATATAACCTCAAACAGTAAACATGGTTTCAGAAATACCAACTGAAGTTCTACTTTTTGTAATCGTAACTAGTTACGATAAGTTCTACTGTTTTATTTCGTATAGTATTTTAAAGTTTAAAAAATACCAATAAAATAACACCAAAATCTAGGAAGAATGAAATTTCCTAGAGGAAATTTGTCATAAGACAAAGAAATCAACAAAGACCGACAATACTACCAAGAAAGTCCGGAAAAATTAGTTTAATAATGCAAAAACAGTGTATAAGAAAGTTTGGAGTTTTATCTTTCACGTACACAACGACGTTATTAGGTACTACACAACGTAAACAGAAAGATTGGAGTAACAGAAGGGGGAAGGTGCGGGTCCATAAGAAATCTTATTTCGTGAATTTAATTTGAGGCGTGTCAAAGTCGTTGGGTCGTCATATTAAGAAATTTGTCGGTATTCAATAAGCGACAAATGGATATGACGTGGTAAAGAACTCCCAGCATCCGTTTACGAAGAGTCTTCCCTAAGTAGGTACTTTTTCCATTTAACTTAAGTTTGAGTATACTCCACCCAGCTAATAAAGCACAAACAAAACATACTACATAAATATGAATTAAAAAGCTTTTGACCATGTAAAATTAATACAATTTATTAATTGAAACATAAATCATTGCATATGGAACACAGTAATAAAAAAAATAAACCAAGAATTTAAACAGAGAAGGTTATTAATTATCAAAAAAATCATGGTATTTTTCTAATAACATAATTTCTAATTAACAAGATTTTGTTATGGTTTATTTATAAACAAACTCAAAAATATTGCAGTGCTAAAAAACTTGCCGGCAGCTCCTCTTAGTCGGAAGTAGTCGTGGGCTTATTGAGAATTGTTCGAAATGAAGGCTTCTACACTACACAAAGAATTTATAAAGCGCCATCTAGGATTGCGTATAAGAGATATTCTAGAGTCACTAGGAACTCGTAGACACAGATACAAACTGTTACGGTCAGTTGTTAGGAAAGTATGCCCCTCAGTGGAGAGTAGGGTGCCGGTTAGGAAAGTCAACGTTATTCCTAGAACCTATAGAAAAAAATTAAGAAAGGTAGGGCGCCAGGTTCGAGTAACGCTAAAGAGAAGAATCTGACCCAGAACCAAAGGTCAGCAGCTAACTGTCCGCAGCAGAATATACAGAAAAAGGGAAACAAATCACGAAAGAATTTGACATAAAGCCAGAGAAGCCTTCACACAATATTTATTCACCCCAATAAACAAACGAATTTGTGATAGTTTACAGCATTAAATAGACACAGATATATTACGAATACACACGAGCTAAAACGGGTAACGTACAACATTAAACATTCAGGTAACACGAAAATGACTCAGAGCTACATAGAATTGCAAGTTAAAGTAAAGTGAATTACCCAAATATTTACCACTGCTACGCCACTGTCTCGTATATGCAATTGATATTTCGCGTACTGAAGGTACGCCTATGGTAAACTTAACCTAGAATGTGTCGATTTATGGTACTGAGTAACGTTACAGATTACATGAATTTAAGAAAGACGTGTAAGGAAAGTTTTAAGACTAATTCAGTCACCGCAAAGTTTAAACGATTGTTAAATTTGGTCTGTCGGGGACGAGCTCGTACCAGGGGGTTAATGGAACTAAACGCGTTCGGCTTAATTAAGATTGAGGTTTAAATTCTTACACGACTTATACACCACGTAGGGATTAAATACTCTTATCTATAACTAGTTAACGTTCTAGGTATATTATGCAATTACACATTCGAGCGACAAATAATCCGCAATAAATTTTCTACGTTCGCGCCTGATAGTTGGTGTCAAGGGTGACTTCTACTTGAGTGATAGGTCGACTGCAGGTTCACGCGCAATTAAAAAATATTAAAACCTCTGACCTTCCACGCAGCAGTAAGAGTATTACTCTTGCTCTCAATGGTACTAACGATTCGGAATGAGCCTCCACCGTGGTCTGCGAATCTGACGGAGTATTCTTGGTTAACTATTTCGGCACAACGCCTCCAAAAACCACGAGTAGACCCACAAATAGCCGTATAAGTTGACGAAGGAACAACCGGAAGAAAATCTATTTGTAATAGGGAGACATAAACCACCCTCTCTAGAATAAACATAGGGATGTTAGCGATAGATAAACCCCGAGGGCAATCATATACCTGATGCGAAGCGTCCCCTAGCGTGAAGAATGCAGGACGTGCTTATTGAACAGTTCACGTGGAGCACAACCTTTTAGCAAATTTTAACAGCCACTTTATGGATTATCATATATTTTACCATCGGCCTGATTACCCCTTCAGGCGAGGAAATTTTCAGATGAGGGTTTATCTTCGCCTTCGTGAACGGTTGATTCAGAACAAGTTTTCCGGAAGCGTTCAAAATGCAGCGGACCAATCGTGGACAGTTTCAAGTTATCAACGCCGGAAACCAATACAAAGTAATGCCCACGAAATTGGGTTAAGGAAGTGTGTACACGAGGAGGAGCGTTTACACTTCGAACGTTACAAAACCGTACGTTGATAGAAATATGTGTATTATTATAGCGATTAGACTTTAATTAACACACAACATAGACACACAAATAGATAATATCATTTAGGAGTTAATAGCAAAATATAGTTATAAAATAATAATGACTCACGAGAGCAAGTTCAGACACAAGTGATAATTCGAGGCACAAACGCCCCAAATAGGTTAGCGTATTATAAAATTTTGACAGTTATATCACCGATTATTTGATGCAAGCGATTCGCCGAGTTCGCGGGCTAATATTGTTTTGAAATGTGTTTGACAACAATTTACGGAGAGTACTGGACTTTGGCCGATTATTTAAATAGTTTAGAATGCTTGGAAAGATCTTTCTAGTTTACAAATTGTCTATACAGCGCTAAAAAGGTACGTTGCTAAACTCACAAGTAAATTTGTATTTTGCAAACACACACAAAAAAAAATATATGGTTCAATAGCACTTCTCGTTAAAAATTTGCGCCCGTAATAAACACTTCCGTAAATGTACAACATTTATTTCGTTATGAAGCTGATTTAATTAGTTAAAGCAAAGTAATAAAATTTAATTACCTAAAAATCTTAATAACGTAAAATGTAAATACCTCAAAAATTAAGCTGTTGTGAAACGTAGGACCAAGAGGCGTGCCCCACACTGGAGTCGACAAGGATGGTGTGAACGTCTTGAATGAGGCTGAAAAAGTAACCTCGGGGTCTCTTGTCGTTCAATATTAAAGAAATTTCTTTATAAAAAACTTGCCTGAGGAGGCGTGTTGTTGTACATTGGTTTTGTCGTCACAAAGAAGCATAAAAGAAATTTTATGCTAAAAGTAGCACAAATTTTTTTTATAAAACCGTTTACTACCAAATTTGCTTAGTAAACAAACGAAGAAATTTCAGCTACCTTTAAATTGCGTAGTATTCTGAATGAAAATTGTAAAA
The DNA here is from genome assembly GCA_030710515.1 of Abscondita cerata. NCBI lineage: Eukaryota > Metazoa > Arthropoda > Insecta > Coleoptera > Lampyridae > Abscondita > Abscondita cerata. The sequence continues at coordinate 52,118 of JALBCR010000372.1, read as the reverse complement.
TAACCAAAAAGCGAACCCAGGTCAACGACCCAGTAATACACTTCAACAGGGTACTTAAAAATGTTTTACGTTGTAAATGCAGATCTTTACGCTTGGGGAACTAATCGATGTCTAACTCGATACGGTAACAGAAGTTTCTTTTATGCGGTTTGTACGTTATACCTACATAATCGTGAAGCGAACGAAACAATTTATGAATGTAATGCACTAATTTGTGCTAATATTTTTCCAAAAAAGCCGATTATTTCGCGTATTAAACAAAGGGTAACCAAAAAAATCAATAGAATCAATCAATAAATATGTTTTCTAGACATTCCGAAACAAAATTAAAAACAACGTCCTTTAAGCAAAATTGTGCACGTGAAATCTAATTAAAAGTCATCATTTGAGAACGATAGTCACAAATTAAACTTGCAAAACAAAATTGTAGCGACAGTGAACGTATTTAATCAACATAAATCCTAATTTAGCGGTTGAAGGTCACAATCTTTTTGATTTGATGAGTATTTCATCATTTATCGTAAATTGTACATAATAATTCTTTTTTATTTTATTCAAAAACATCTAGTGCAACATTATATTTTGTGACTCCTCTTGTTAACCGCGCCTATAAAACCGTGGGGCACGGGTCGTTTTGAGATTAGAATTTGACTTTTCTCTAGTTCGGAAGTAAATCAAAGGGTAATCCTAAATTATTTACTTTTTCTACCAGGAATACCGATTTGAAAGATCCAGCTTAAGCAGCTTTCGTCCGTACGTCGTCTTTATCGTGACGCGTTTCGCACGTTGAGGACGCCGTTCACTTTTGGCTGCAATTAACGTTACCCGTTTCGCAGGTTCATCCAACCTGAATTACTGTTATCTAAACTCTTTTTCTATATTGTCCACCGAACAACTTCTTTCGTTCCTACCCCCATCTTTCCCGTAACCGCTTTTGTTTTAGTTAGTAGGACTTTGGGGTAGTAGGTTAGAGGGGCTAGTTTGGTTGTATTGCTTGTTTCTGTGTTTTGAATTGACATAATCGTTTTTCTTGTTTTCCGTTGTAACTTAAAAATTAAGAAATTTTAGTTTTTATTTGTTTGTTTGCTTTCTACGACGACTTGAAGCCTTGGAGTACCGTTTTTTTACTGCAGCTACCCGAGTAAAAACAACGACCATCTATGGAGAGCAAACTCCTATATAATCTGGCGTGCGAGAACCGTCCGTACGGTATTTTTATTTATCACAACATCTGCATTGTTGTTGTATACAAAAAAGAAAATGTATTTTTTTATTTAATTAAATAAAATTTTACATTTGAACTTAGTTTTTAGTTTTGATCAATTTTTTTTTAGACAAATTTTTATAATGTCAAATATAAAGGTGCCTACTCTGCTTTTGAGTAAAATTTATATTTTTGTATTAAACCTCGTATACGACTTTATAAATTTAATAACTGATGATTGTGTTTTAGATTTTAAAACATGCAGAAATTTTTATAAAGAATAACTTTTCTTCGTAAAATTAATAATAAAAAAGTTGTCCACATGTTCCCAACGTAAGTAGACACTGTATAAAGTGTTAATTGGGTCGGCGTTCAAAAAACACAATTTTCACTGTTCTACAGTAGTGGGTAAAATTATCGATGGATATTTGTTTATTTTAATTAGAAATTTGGATTAGAACTTTAAAAGCTGAATTGCTTTGATTGAGGTGAAGTTTAAAGATTCTAAATTGAATATGAGACATAGTGGCCATGATATTTTAAGGGGTGGAAGCATTGGTAATGTATGAGGTAAAACAACAAAATGTAGGTAGGTCATTTGGATTTAAACGATGTAATGATCATACGTTTGAGGCGTATTTATGAGAATGACGAAAATTAACTTAACGTCATTCATGCCTGTTTTATATCAAACTATAATTCTCTCACTTTTAATTCCCGCTAAAACTCCAGACAAAAATTGGGTATAAATTCGTCTTTTTTTATTAGTATACTCTACTTTTGTGCCTTTTCTTAAAATCTTGAATTATTCCAAAGTGTTTAAAAACCAACCAACCTTTCTTTTTTTTGTTATCCTGCTTAAATACTATTGTCCAAAGCCTAAACTGGATCAAAAATTGATACCTATTTAAACTGGTATATCTTTGAAAGTGCGGATTTCTTCTTGTGTTACGTCAATGGCACTCTGGGTACGGTAATTCAATGTATTGCGTTTGGAAGCCAATAACGTAACGCTTTATCTAACTTTTCACTGTCTAACTTCTACCGATTTCATCTTATATTCTGATATATTGTCGTACTCCCGAGCATTATATACCTGGTCGGTGGCCGTTCCACAGAAGCTTCAACGCTTCGAAGCGGATACCTACGTCCTGACAGAACCATCCGCTCAAGCAGCTAAAATAACCTGCCATATAGAACCGTTCGAAAACAATCAGAACGGATATAACGGTCCCAGTTTCACACTTGTACTTAAACCGCCATTGACCGTTGGCTGTGTTTCGTCTACCGCCGCCGTGAGACACTACGCCTACTATAAGATTGCGGAACATTATTTTGTTTATTATTTTGTTAATTACATTGAGTTGTGCAAATTTAATGTAGGTCTTAAAAATTCGATTCTCTTTACATCTTCGCTGTGGTTACCCGAGGCAAAAGTCTTAAGTAATTGACGCTTTTTCAAGTTGAGGTTTTACAAAGAATGTGTTCTTTATTGGTTATCTTATCAGTAGTGGTAGTAACGGTGTTTTCATCTTGTTTGTTTCCGACTTCTTACATTTTTTCTTGACTGGTTGAAAATTTTTACCGGATTTGAATAATGGACTTGGTTCATCATTTTTTGTTGTAGTATTTTCGTACAATCTAAGATTACTAAGATTAAGAAGAAAGATAGAACTTTGTGTATCAGTTACTTGGCAACATAATAAAAAGTCAATATAAATTTAAAACGGATTATAATTTTGTTAATTTTTTTACAAAATAGCGTTTTATTTGGCAAATATTTTTTTTAATGTAGTTACCAAATATATCTACCTTTTAGAAATTAAACTTAAAATCAATTTTTTCTCGACAAAGAAAGGTTGCAGAATACATCGAGTTTGCTAATTTCAAACGTCGTTTACACTATAAATAAAACATTAAAAGTTTACAAACAAAAAGGTGCGTTGAAAACAAACATAGTTTCCTGCAATTTATATTAAGTAAAACAAAGTTCTATTTTATCCTAAAACGCATTAATGTAGTTCAAATAGATGAGAAAATATAGATAACTGCCCTTGTTTAAAGTTTTTTGCGAACTTAAACATACTTTAAGCATCCTTTGAATTTAACTCAAAGAATTACTGCAGATAATTTATAATAAGTACTTAAAATTATGTTTTTGAAAGCAAATTACTTGTGTTAAATTTCAAAATTGTTTAATTAAGGTGTAGTGTAAGCAGAAAATGATTAACAAAAAAAAATAAACAAATTCTCAATTACGTTTGCGCCATAAAAGACAAAATCAACAAATAAAACCTAAATTAAATTAAACGATAATACAGCGAGCACAAAACAAGGATTTACTTTTAACCAGTGCAACGGTATGAGGATCCGAGTGTGATTGCGTATAACTTTGCACTTTGTTAACTCGGCAGAAAGTGCACTGTTTCGGAATTATAATGGCTAAAACTCTAGAATAGTGGCAGAAATGGTTTATAATGCGTCTTAATATAACTATATTTGTAGGAGCTGAGAGCCAAATAAATAACGACAATAGTTACATGTCTAAAAAGCTTTTGTAATTGAAGGACAAAGTTCACCCAACTTACACTTAATTATTTTTTTATTCCTTTTTATTTACGTGCCTTGCTATTCCCAAATTAAAAATGTCATGTAAAATTTTATATAAGGATAAGAAAAGAAAAAATTACTTTTTAAAAAGTTTCACACGCACCTGCTCTACGATTTAGTGCTTGCAATATTAATACAAGATCCCGATTTAATTAAGAAACAGAAGCATAATTTGTTTTTTTTTTTCTGCAAATATAAAAACGTACAACTTATTTTGCACTACGGGTACGTAAAAATATATAGAAACTTCTTTTGTAATGGAATCTGGGAAGAAGAGTCACGTATTACTGGCGCATTTCCATGGTTATGGCTTATTATCTTTCATTTCAGTACCTGCTGTGTGCTTTAGTTAAAATATATTTTAACATATATTTTGGTATCATCTTTCTTGAAAATATTGAAATTTTTATTTATTTAATCAGTTGTATTATTGTGTTTGATTTAAACGGTTTGAAAATTAGAGATCGTTACACCGCAATGTTTATATATAAAAAACACCCCTGTTTGAATTTTTTTTTATTTATTTATCTATGTTTTGTACATACATATATCAGTGTGAGATACGATGCCTACTAAACTAAATATAAATTTGTATTGCGCCAAACCATGCATTCTAAAACAAAGAAAACGTAATTTATCATCCATAAATTCAATCAAAATGGTTTGTCACAATTATTAATATCTCTACTAATAAATGGTACGGCGACTTTCATATATTTACACTAATTACACATTTTTAATTAATGTATTAACATATACCAACTTTAATTGAACGTTGAAAGAAAAATTACCCAATGCAGCACAAATTACATCGTTACAATCGTGTTTGAGCGATAAAACGATTTATCAGCTCGGTCGCCTTAGCCCCCCCACAAAAAGATTTCGGTTTGTTACGTTTGCACAAGAAAGAAAACAGCTAGCACAGGCTAACACAACTTTGCACAACGCTAGCACACCTTTACTGGAGGAGTTATTGAGGTTGGAATCTGGGGGAGCTAAAGCAACCTTAGCCCTCCACAAAACAATATCGAATTTTTGATGTTTGAACACGGAAGAGAATAGCTAGCACAGACTAACACAACTTTGCTCAACGCTAGCATATCTTTAATTACGGAGTTATTGAGGGTTGAATCTAGAAAGAAAGCCCCCCCCCCCCAATAAAATTTCGAATTTTTGACGTTGGAGCTGACCTAGTACAGGCTAGTACATCTAAACATAATGATAGCACACTTTTTATAACAAGGTTATTGAGGTTTGAATCTGGAGGGGTTAAAGCGACCTCAGCCGTCCAACAATCTAGGAAGCCAGCCTCCCCAACAGAAAAAAATTTTGAACTTTCGACGTTTGAAAATTAAAGAGCTGAGTTAGCACATGCTAACACAACTAAAAGTAATGTTAGCAAACCTTCCATAACAGGGTATTAAACTTTAAATCTAGAGGAGCGAAAGCGATCTCAGCCCTTCAACAAAAAATATAAAACTTTTACAAGAAGATTTTGAACTTTTAAAGTCTGAACATTAAAGAACTGAGCTAGCACAGGCTAGCACAACTATGCTCAACGTTAGCACACCTTTATTAACAAAGTTATTGAGGGTGAATCTGGAAAGCCAGCCCTCAATAACTCTGTTATTGAAAGTGTGCTAGCATTGAGCAAAGTTGTGCTAGTATCCGGTGCTAGCTATTCTCTTTCGTGTGCAAACATTAAAAATTGGGTATTTTGTTGTTGGAAGACTGAAGTCGTCTTTTAGTCCTTCTCGATTTAAACCTCTTTAATGTTTAAACGTCAAAAGTTTGACATTTTTTTGTGAGGGAAGAGGGGGTTGGCTTCCTACATTTAACCCTCAATAACTCCGTTATTAAAGGTGTGGTAACCAAGCGCAAAATTGTGCTACCTTGTGCTAGATGTTCTCGTTCATGTGCAAACGTCAAAAAATTGATATTTTTTTGTTGGTGGACTGAGGTTGTCTTAGCTCCTCCAGATTCAAACATCAATAACCCTGTTATTAAAATTATGCTAACTTTATTTTTAATTGTGATAACCTGTGTTAGCTCAGCTCTTTAATATTCAAACGTCAAAACTTTGAAATTTTTTGTAAGGAGGGCTGGCGGGGCTGGCTTTCTTGATTGTGTGATAGCGTTGACAAAAGTTGTGTTAACCTGTGCTAGCTGTTTTCTTTCGTGTGCAAACGTAACAAACCGAAATCTTTTTGTGGGGGGGCTTTTTCTTTTTGTGTGCAAACATCAAAAATTCAATATTTTTTTGTTGGAGGGCTGAGGTCGCTTTAGCTTCTCCAGATTCAAAGTTTAGTAACCCTGATATTAAAGGTGTGCTAACAATATATATTGTTGTGCTAGCCTGTGTTAGCTCAGCTCTTTAATGTTCAAACGTCAAAAGCTTGAAAATGTGTTGGAGAGGGAGAGGAAACCCGGCTTTCTAGATTCAACCCTCAATAACTCCGTTATTAAAAGTGTGCTAACGTTGAGCAAAGTTGTGGTAGCCTGCGCTAGCTTTTTCCTTTCGTGTGCAAACATCAAAAATTTTATATTTTTGTGGGGGGGCTGAGGTCGCTTTATCCCCCTACATTTTAACCTTAATAACTTCGTTATTAAAGGTGTGCTAGCCTTGCGCAAAATTGTGCTAGCCTTTGCTACCTGTTTTCTTTTGTGTGCAAACGTCAAAAAACTATTTTGTTTTGTGGGGGGACTAAGGCTACCAACTTCAATTTTTGCCACTCAAAGCAGACCGTGAATTAACGAGAACGAGCCTACTAAACAATATTCCACAACTGTATTTAATATTGTTTAATTTAAGATCTAATAAAAGTTAAATGAATAATGTTAAGGGTTAGGTTTACATTTTAGCTTTATATATCACTAAACAAAAACTGTACCATGTGTGTACTTATAAACTAATTCTGGTAGTAATTAATCTACTCTAATCATCAAAATAAAGAAAGAAGCAACAGAAACGCTACAGCGGACATCACCAACGTGGGGCAAAACATTTTTTAAAAATTGTATGTATTTTTTAAGTGCATAATTAAAATACAGTTGATAATAATTGCAAATTATTACTACCTCGCACAGGACGCAGGAGCGTTGGAAGACCCAAAACAAGATGGAAAGACGACATTATAAAAATATCGGGCAGAAACTAGAAACAACAAACATATGACAGAGAAAATTGGAAAACATTGGGAGACGCATATATCCAACAATGGAGTATACAAATAGGCTGACGAAAAAGAAGAAAAAGTAATTCCAAACGCTTAATTCCATGATTTAATACCATTACTTAATTGCTCGTTGACATTTTTCTGATACTGGTTGATGATCAGCGAGCTAATTATTATAACGATAACGGCATTGATACTTGTAGCAAATGATTTGTTATCAATTTAAAATACAATGTTAGTATAAAAGCATAATTTTTATACAAATATTTTAAGGTCAAAATAAATTAATTATTGTAAACAAAAACGTAACGAGACCTGAGTGATTTTGCGTGTGCTCACAGATGCCAACTTAGAATGTTTTTCCTTAAATATATATAGGGTACGGCTCAAATTGCACCTACAGTGTTTTGCGACTGGAAGATCATAATGTTCTTTTATTACGTTGTAACAGTTGTAGTTTACAAATAAGAATAATAATAATAAAAAAGCGACGGCTCTAGCGGTACAACCTAGAGAGAAGAACAAGACAATTTGGCGCACTAAATTCGTTGAAGATCCAGTATTTGTAGTAGTTAGCACAGCAGTGTTTGGTTTAGTCGGTGAGTTGGGAAAGTCCTTGAGGAACTGTAAAGAAATAGACTGCTGCCTAACGAGGCGCCACTTGTTGGGTAATAAAAAAAAACCGATCAACAGGAGTTCAATAGGTTTTACTAAAAGGTTTAATACACTAAAACAAACATAAATCAGAAAGACAAATGACAATTCAATATAGTAAATTAAACTTACAGTACTAGGAGAATGTGACAGAAATAAGAGAAAGGCTGTTGCATAGAATTACGGGCGTTAGCAACAACATTTTAATTAAAACTCGCAATTAATGTGTCGAATTTCAGTTATTGTTTGTTACACCCCAAATTAAAATTAGCGTTCTAATTGAGGATTGGTTACTAAAGAAACTCGACGTACACACGTCACTTACACACGGTGACTTAAAACTAATTTAAACTCGGAATAACACGGTAAGTAGCTCCCGTCAACCTAAAAAGCCTTTTGTTTTACTAAAGCGCTCAAGCTCTTATAAAGCTAGTTAAAACAAAACCGAACATCGGTGGTGGAGTCTACCCCGAATAAAAATTTACTTAAATGCTAGATATTTAAACCGATCAATGTCACTTATACGTAAGCTTCATACGCATAAATAGTAAATAGGTTTCTTAAACATTAAAACTTAGCTGTATTCTGTAGCATGCAGTTCCGAGAAGGAAGGTTCTTGCTAGAGACAGTATTTGACAGCTTCAGAAGATAGGAAGTCCTAGGATTCCCTTTAGGGGAAGTATACAGCGAAGAACAAAAGGTAAATGTGTTCCCTCGAAACAGCAAGTATGCAGCGTAAACGACCCCCAGTTCGTAGAGTTCATCGGTTGTTGGCAGCTTAAATGTATGCGAAACCGGTTAGTCGTCAAGTTATGCAACGAAGGTTTCTTAAATAGCCATTTCAGCACCCCCAGGAATTATCCAGATTGTGATACAAGATTAGAATATGAAGTCAACGCACGTCTACAGCATACTCGTAATTAGAATTAACACAACCACGAAACACGGGTTTAACGTTAAACACCAATTGAATTTTCGTCGTAAAGTGGTACACACAACATACGTTTCTCAGAAGGCTCTGACATACGTTATACTTTGCAAAGAAACCGGTAATCAAGTATTTCTGTCGTTCACAAACCAGAAAGAGAATTTATGAGGAGAGGAAACGACTAGACTTTAAGTCATTGTACCACTTATCTTGAGTAGAAAGAATGATACCTAGAATTAAAAGGAAAATCAATAGTATGTAGTATAGCCACGGAACGAGACAAAGCATCAGGAACCAAAAGATGTTGAATAGTAAAATCATATTGTTGAAGACGAATAGACCAGCGAGCTAAATGACCAAAAGGAATTTTTAAGCGGTTAACCACAGTAAAGAATGGTAATCCGTAATCACAGTAAAGTGAGCACCTTCGATGTAAGGTCTAAATTTCTCTATCGCGTGAAGAACAGAAAGGCATTCTTTTTGGGTCACAGAGTACTTTCTATCAGCTTTGGTAAAAAAACGATTGATATTGCTAATAACCATTTCACCTTCATCATAGTCTTGACTTAATACGACGCCTAATCCAAAATCGGAAACGTCTGTATGGATTACAAAAAAGCGAGTAAAATCAGGACCAGCCAGTATATGTGCAGAAATCAAAAGTTTACGAAACATAGTAAAAAAAGTTTGACAATTAGTAATCCATTCAAAGTGTTTACATTTTTCTTAGTTAAATTAGAGAGAGAGGCAATAATTGTAAAAAAACTTGGTATGAATCGACGATACTAACTGACCATACCCAAGAAGCGTCTAACTTCAATAACGGAAGAAGGAATTGGTACATACATTAAGAATAGATTTAATCTTTATAGGATCAACAAGTAGACCCATTTTGTTTATCTGGTATCCTAAGTATTTAAGTTTGGGTAAGCAAAAGCGGCATTTATCACGATTTAACGTTAAACTAGCAGTAAATAATCGAACCAGAATTTTTAAAGAATTTTCAAATGTTTTTTGAAAGTAGGAGTTGCGATAATAATATCGTCTAAGTACGCAAAACAATATGGCTCTAAGTCAGAGCCAATAACTCAATCTATTAACTGTTGAAACGTAGCAGGAGAATTATGTAAACCGAAGGACTTTCGAGTAAACTAAAACTGTGCCTCCACACTGTGAAAGCGGTAATTAGTTTTAAATTTTTACATAAAGGCATTTACCAATATGCACAGCGAATATCAAGAAATAATAAGAAATTAGCATTTTGGAGTCTACCTAAAATAGTAGTAATGTAAGATAGCGGATATGCTTCTTTGAACTAGTACGACCAGACTTCACCATGCACTAGTAGATGGTTCAACAACCCCTAAAGCAAGCATAGAATCTAATTCGTCATTTAAGACCTTTTGCAGCATTGGAGAGAGAGAATAGTATCGCTGCTTTATAGGTTCGGAAGAAGTTCGTATTTGATGTTTTACAAACGTAGTGCACCTTAAACCTGACAATTGTTTATCAAATGAGTTTTTCACCAAAAAATCTAGCAAGTTCTATTGAGAAGAGTTAAGTTCAAAGATGACACATAAAGAAGGAGAAGAAGAAGAAATTAAAGAAGTGGAAAGAAAAGACCATTGACCATTGAGAAAATCAGAAACAAAATTCATTTCTTTCCAGAAATCGATACCCAGAACTAATGGTTGAGATACTTCAGGCACAACTAAAGTGTCAATCACTTTAATCTTTCCTTCAAGACAGTAAGAAAGAGAAACAGAGCCTTAAATTGTACCGGGTGGCCAACTAAGAATGGACACCGGCTATATCTCGGGAATTATAAATCTGACAATATTGAAAAAAAATATTTAATAAGTAAATCGACTACATAAAATCGCGGGAAATTATTTTCAAGTTTGTAAGATGGCCGCTAGGGGGCGAAACTGTTATGGCCCATCATACAATTGGCTCTTTCTCCAAAAATATGCAAATATAAATATATTTTAAATATTGCCGTAGTAAAGACTGCAAAATTTCAGATTTTTTTTGTTTAGTGTATTTTACTCTGTCTTAGAAAATGTAGTGGTGGGGGAACGTCAAACATGTTTTTATTTAAATGCAAATAACTTCGGTATAAGTTAACGGAATTGAACAAACTAGGTATCGTTTAAAGAGCTTTTCTTATTTAATAATATGCAGTATAAAGATAGTCCGAATAATTTTTCGACGTGATAGCTAGAGGGCGCTGTTTAACATTACAACAATTATTGCGCATTATCATAAGATTTTTAAATAGCACGCTATGTATCTTTTTACACAGTTAAATAGAGGACAAAATTCCTAAACAGTCGGCGCAAACCGCAACTTTCTATCTTTTTTCAAACCGAAGATATCAATAAAACAAGTGACCGCTGACTATGCAACATCTATTACATATTTTACGTAGAAAATGAATTCAAATTAATTGAAACCATTTAATTAATGCCGCCCTAAATGTTCAAACAGTCGTTCATCGTTTTCGATGCACTAAGCATCTTAAACCGACAATGTATGCAAAAGAAGAGAATACAATGGTAAATAATAATCAGTTCTTAGCAAAGGCACCCGTCATAAAATTAGTAGGCTGCGAAACAAAATTGGAAGCAATACGTCAAAATATTGAAACAATTGAATTTCATGTCAATATCATTTATCGATAATTGAAAATTAAATTCTTAGTCTGATTGGCCAATAGGGTTTATTCTTATACCTTAACAGCACAAACAATTATATCCAAATTCCTTCTGCCATAAAATCCACATTTGCCCAACACGTTATCAATAACAATCATACTGTTTTATCTCAAGATCTTATCCACCCGTTTTTAGCGGTTTTAATAATAAGCATATCTTAGATCTACGAGAAATAGTTTATATTTATACATCTAATAATAATTTATTGATTTTTGATTTTGGCAATTTAGTTCTACAATCAATCAGCCAATCAAACTAAGAATTTAATTTTCAATTATCGATATGCAAGCACCAATACTACGGATGGATTCACCATTTACTATACTTATCAATATCATTTAATTGCTATTTTTCAAAGCTTGTTCTCGATTTTGTTATTGCGTGTGATTGTTTGAGTTTTTCGTGTAGTTTGAGTTTACTTGTTGTTGTTTGTATTACTGTTAGTTTGTTAGTTTTTCTTGTCGTTTTGTGTTACGTTAGTGTTGTTAGTATTAGTATTTAGATAGTCTTAGTGTGTGCTGTTAAGTGTTACAAAATGCTTTATACCAACGAAGAGTTATTTGACATGATAGGTGTCTATTTTGAATGCATGAGAAATGCTACAGTTGCTGAAAGGAAAGGGTGGGTAAAGCAAAAAAAAAAGGCAACTAAGTAAAAAGAGTTTTTCTGCGAATTATCCATCGTTTACAAACAACTGGAAGCATCCATGTTCCGTATACCGTAGACAACACAGGAGACGTACCAAAGAGAACATTATTAATGTTTTAGCTTATGTGCAGTTTAATCCACATCTAAGTACTAGAAGTATTGCGCAGGATCTGGGAGTAACTCGATCTACCGTTCAAAACATTTTCAAAGAGCACAGGTAAGTGAATCTTCAATGTTGAAACTCTACTGTAAACTTACAAAGGTTTACTTAATACTTATCCTACTGTTGAATCAGTAGTGATCATCTTACATCTTTCAGGTTACATCCATATCACTTAGTCCTGCATCAGGCATTGACTGCTGCAGATTTTGATCGAAGACTAGACTATTGCCATTGGTTCTTGGGTATGATGGCAGACGATCCCCAAATTCTATCACGTATATTGTGGACAGATGAGGCCACCTTCCATAGTAATGGCAGTGTAAACGTCCATAATATGCACTATTGGTCAAGAACAAATTCGCACTGGATGCAGCAAGTTCAGCACCAAGGTCGTTGGTCTGTAAATTGTTGGGCAGGGATTCTAGAAGGGCAAATTATCGGTCCATTCTTTTTTAATAACCAACTAAATGGCCACAATTACCTACAGTTTTTAACAGAGCAATTGCCGATTTTGTTAGAGGAAGTGCCCCTAGAAATTCGAAGACGAATGCTGTTCCAGCACGATGGCTGTCCAGCCCACTTTGCAGTGAATGTTCGTCAATTTTTAGATGCCAATCACCCTGGTAGATGGATGGGACGGGGCAGCATTTTTCCATGGCCGGCTAGATCACCGAATTTAACATGCCTGGATTTTTATTTATGGGGTCGAGTAAAAGATATAGTTTTTGCAACCGGACCTACTACACGTGATAACATCATTGGGCAAATAAGGGACTGTATGCAAACTATTTCAGTAGCTAAACTAGAGAGTGCAGTTTGGTAAACGCGGGAAAGAATGCTTAAGTGCATCGAAAACGATGGACGGCAGTTTGAACATTTAGGACGGCATTAATTAAATTGTTTCAACTAATTTAAATTTGTTTTACCCGTAAAATATATAAATAGTCAGCGGTTTAACATTTGTTTTATTGATATCTTGGGTTTCAAAAGATAGGGTAGTTGGGTTTGCACCGACTATTTAGCAATTTTGTCCTCTATTTAACTGTGTAATAAGATACATAGGGTGTATTTAAAAATCTCATGATAATGGCAATAATTGTTGTAATGTTAAACATCTCTTAGTTACGTCAAATTTATTTGGACATTAAGCTATTATTAAGAGAGAACGAGACTTAGTTTGTTTAATTCTGTTAACTTATACCGAAGTTATTTCCATTTAAATAAAAACTTGTTTGACGTTCCCTCACCACTACATTTTATAAGAGAGAGTAAAATACTCTAACAAAAAAATTAGAAATATTGCTGTCTTTACTACGGCATTATTTAAATTATATTTATATTTGCATATTTTTGGAGAAAGAACCATTATATGATCAGCCATAACAGTTTCGCCTCCTAGCGGCCATCTTACAAACTTGAAAATAATTTACCGCGATTTCTTGTAGCCGATTTACCTATTAAATTTTTTTTTAATATTGTCAGATTTATAATTCCCGAGATATAGCCGGCGTTCATTCTTAGTTGGCCACCCGGTACAACTCTTTCCGTCAGTCAAGTAGAGTCACGTAATGTACGAAGTGAGATATTTAATGATCTTAGTATATTCCACCCCATTCTTCAAAAGTATTGTACGTAAAGCACCAGAATCTAGTAAAGCACAGAAAGAAATGCATAGAAAAGATATGTTTAAGAAAGGACGTTTGTTATTACGGACGCTAGCAAAAATAAAATCTAGAAGAATGCGCTGTTTTTGTCAAGTTCAGAAAAGAAAGTACCGTGGAAGTAGAAGTAACAGTTAAGCCATTGACTCTGTTCATTGACTGAAGCATTAGTTTTCCTGGTTACAATAAGGACAAACATGACGAGAAACTCCGTGTCTACCACACGCATAACAATGTAGAATTTGAGGACTAGGACATTGAGGAGAAGAATAACCTGGTTTGCGATAATTCCAGCAAGTAAGAACGTTTGTCGTCTTAATATCTGAAGTATAGTAGCGACTAGTATTAGAATTAGAAATCTTGTTAGAAAAAGTAGCATCAAAAGAAGTTGTTTTACTAGATGATTGTTCAAAGTTGTGAGCATCAAGACAGACTAAGTCAGATTCGAAAAACATATTACTCTTTCTCTTAGGTGGGGAAACGTAATTATTAATTAAAGTCCTATTCATTTCAAGTTTTCTACAAAGTTTGAGTAAATCAATGATGTTAGAAATTTCCACGAAAGCTCGTCCTGCAATTATCACATTCGTTACAAAAATTGTGCGTTTCGTCACTGATTACATAAATAGCTACAGTAAACCCTCTATTTTTGGCCACCTTTAAAAAGCGGTCACCTCTAAAACTGGACAAGTTTTCCAAGTCAAAAAACCAATTATACGGAAATATCCATATTAATGACCCTCCTAATATCGACCATCTCTCGATAACGGCCACGGCCACTTATTTCTAAACTTTCTTGGAAAAATACTTGTAATTCTACCTCCTATTTCCGGCCATTCTTAAGTAAGGTCATCAGTAAACAACAGCTTAGCATTGAAATTGTGCATAATATATAATTGTTTTGTTGTGTGAGGCCTAAGTAATTATCGGTTTTTAAGAACGGATTTAAAGAATTTGTTCGATTTACAATAGACAGTCATTACAGAAAGTGTGTAATAAAAATTTCATTAAGCTCACCCCAAAAATCGTATTTTGCACACATAGTTTGAGTTAGTATGTTCAACAATGCTGTTACATATAGACGTACAGGAAAATGACAATGTCGCTAAAAAGAAAACGTTTGTTTATTGACCGAGTAGTGTACAATTGGTTTTGTAAAACTAGGAATAAAAATATATTAATAAAAAAAAATGACAGGATTTTAAAGCTTCAAATGGGTGGCTTGAGAAATTTTGTCAAAGATTTTTTAACTTGCGATGCCAAACAAAACGTTCTCTTTCAAAAACAATAAATGTAGTGGTAAAAAGCTGGAAAACAATGATTGAAAATTCTATTTTGTACAAATATGGAAGGTAATAAGGAAAATCCGTTAATCATTAGAAAAAGTAAGGACCTAAGATGCTTTAAAGACTCTCATATAGTCGGATTCAACGGGTTTTAGGTATGACTCATTACAGTAAACTATGATAATCGACGTGACACAGTTTTCTGTTTCTGTAAATCAAAATATCAGCAAAATGCAATTGAGAAACGTATGTCGTGCTGTTTATTTTATGTGCAAACAAGAAAACGTACGTCGAATAATTTTCTTTGTTTACATTGTTATAACCTTACATTCGTAGTTCAAATTGCCACACCGTTTTCGAATATTTTCATCTTTCCTTTATTCAAATCAGTATTTTTCAATACTAATCAATTACTATACCGAGGCAGATTAAGTAAGTACATGGTATTAACAATAAATTAATGATTATTATGATAGCATAGGAATAGTTGCAATGCCAAAGAAATTGGAAACCGAAGCAGTCATTATGAAAGTAATGGACTATTTTATGCAAGAACGTGACAACGGTGCTGTATTGTTGCCTTTCACGTCAGTTATGCAGGTATTTTATGAATTAAAAATACTATTTCATCTTACGGCTTGATTCATTATAGCGAACTGCAGAAGCATGTGGCGTTAACATAAATACTGTATCTTCGATTAAAAAAGAAATGAAGTGAAGGAGAACGAAGAACCTGTAGTGCCAAAACAAAAACGTAGGAAGTCAAAGTCTTGTGACGTTGATAACTTCGTGAAAGATGTGGTTAAACGTACAATTTATAATATGCATAATAATCGTAAGTATTGCTCAAATTAGTTTTTTTATAAGTAATTATATGAATAATTCTAAACACAGCATAAAAAAAAGCCACTTGGAGAAGGCAAAAGGTTTGACCCTAATTTTATACTTACAAGTAATAAATTAAAATTTGGTTTTAGGTATATTGTTGTACATGCAGGAAACAGGAACGGCTTTATTTCTAATGCTTCACTTCTATTTTCATCTAAATCCCTAAAAGAAGATTATCATGGTGACATGTATGGAGATTTGTTTAAGAAATGGTTTGAAAATGATTTGATACCAAATTTAACAAAACCTAGTTTAATTATATTAGACAACGCCAGTTACCATTCAACACTAAAAGAAAAAATACCCAATGCTTCCTCGACCAAACATGATTTGTGTACATTTTTATTAAACCATAATGTAATGCATGATCAAAAAATGTTAAAACGAGAACTTTTACAATTAGTTAACGAAAATCCAAAACCGAAAATTTATGAAATAGATGAGCTTGCACTTAGAAACGGTCATATAATACTAAGATTACCTCCGTATCATTGCCAATTTAACCCAATCGAATTAATTTGGGCTAATTGCAAGGAGTACTATAATAAAAAATTAGAGTTGAATTCACAGTACACCGATGAATATGTACGAGAAGTGTGGAAGCAATCCCTCGAAAGAATAGATGGTACATATTGGACGAAATGCATTCAACATGCTGAAAAAGAAATAAAGAAGTGGTGGGATATTGAGCAGCGGTTTGAACGTGTGGGACCCTTAATTATTAGTATAGGTTGTAATCAAAGTTCAAGTTTGGAATATGGGGCAAATGAATCTGATTAGATCGGATACTTTTTTAATTAGTTTTTTATGACGTTGATTGATTTTGCGTTACAATACAGTAACCACTCTGAGTAGATGAGTGTACAGTCAATAAAACTGTATTGAAATCAAATAATTGTTAAATTTCAGTTAAATAGGTACCTCAAAACTAAACGTTGCATTTATCACTAAAGTAAAATTATTTTAAGAAGTTTTATACGTGGACATCTTGTTCGCATACATTAATGTAACATTTCTAACTGTAAAAATATATAAATAAATTATAATTATTGTAACTTCCCACAACCTTTATTCAATAACACAATTTAAAAAATGAAGAAAATTAGAACATTTCTGGTCGAAAACATATTTATGATTATTTTAATTAGTTTGAAACAGGTGATCAAACTGAATTGACAGATTACACAAAAATTTACAGTAGGAATTATTTATTAGTTACGACATACGAGACTGGATTGATCCATACAATTTGTAGCGATGAGTCATACCTAGAACCCGGTGAATCCGACTCTATCAACAAATTGCCCTTAGAATGGGTATCTAATAATAAAGCTTAAATGACGGTAGAGATTATGACTTCCTGGCTAAAAAAATTTGGTAAAGAAATGAAAAAAGAAAATAGAAAAGTCTTATCATTTCTGGATAATGCCACGTCTCATCCCAAAGTGACTCTTGAAAAGGTAAACATTATATTTTTACCTCCAAACACCACATCTCATTGCAAGCCGCTGGATCTAGGAATTATCCAAAACTTTAAGATGACCTACAGGAAGTTTTTAATCAAAAATTGCTAACATTTATAAATACAAAACGTGCTTTTGAAGATGCGAAAGAAAGTATTAAGTTAACCAGCGCTTTATTTTGGATATCAGTAGCCTGGAGAAACGTTTCACCTATTACAATTGCTAAATTTTTTGCGAAAGCAGGATTTTCGTAAAAGGTCTTGCGAGAAGATTTCGATGAAAAAGACGAAATTCCACTAATTCAGTTTTTTCCTATATAACTAGAAGGTAATCAACGTGTAAGCCTTGAAAATTATGCATCTATTGATTGTGGTATTTTGACCAAAAGCCTCAATTTAAGTATTTAATATATAATCAGTGAATTAGACTATAGTGAAGGCTGTGAGTTGAACAATAAAAGTGGTGCAGAAAAATCCGAAGATTTTACGTCAAACATTTAAGATATGGGTGAAGTGTGTGAAAACTAAGAGATGTGCAAAGTTTTCTATTTTCTAATGATAAGAGTGAGCTAGTGGTATAAGTACTTCAAATTTTATCAAAATGTGAATCTTCTGTTTTACAAACTAAACTTAAAAAAAAAAAATGTAAAACAAACCTCAATACCAAAATATTTCACAAAAATGTAATTTAATGGTATATATGTGTATGTAATTAATTATTGTAATAGGTATAACGAGCAATAAGAAAATAGGTACATAGTATGTAAATGTATGTATTATGTATTCAATATGTATAACTCTTCCATTATTATAACGTCTAATTATTTAATATTGCATCAGCACATTTATAGTTATTTTTTAATGCATATATATAGTACCCTATAGCGACTCGTACTATGTTCCATACTTAAAAGATTTTAATAAACAACGCATAGAAATAATTTTTTTTCCTCCCAATAACGGCCACCTCCATATACCGGTCAGTTTTACAGCAAATTTTAGTGATCGCTATTTAGAGGTTTTACTGTATTTCAATCGTTGTTCTTTAGAAAGTGGTGTAACAAGTCTAGATATTAGTGTGCGCATTTCTGCTAAGTAAAGCCCAAAATCTTACTTGGAAATACTATTTGCAAAATTTAAATTATTAGTGCGAGTTTTACAATATCAGAGTTCAGTTATTAAAAAAAACACCCAATTAATTAAATTAAAAAAAAAATGAAATCCAATTTTGTTGTTGATTTGATATGAAGTAGACATATTTAATTATATCTTTTTTTCTAAATCGTGTGAATAAACCTTTCTAAAAATAGTTTTATTCTATACGTTTACATACGACATAAACATAAACAAAAGAAAAAATAAAAAAAGCTGATAAATGTTTTAATTCATTATTTTGTTTGCTAAGGCTACCAGTTTCATGATTAGAAGATTATCAAATGAATGTGCGTAATTCGTTTGCAAAAATACGAGCTTTTAAATCCTAAATTAAAAGGCTGTATAACTAAATTAACTTTACATGCGGCAATCGACTTTATTTTTAATTTAATTAAAACGTACAATTAATTGCGCGTTCAAAACAAAATTGTAAATTATAGTGTCGAATGTTAATATTTGAAATTTTACATTTTAATTAAGCGTGTATACGAAATGCACTTAGATTGAGAGAAAACGAGGGGTGTTTTTGCATTGATATAGAAAAAGCAAAGTAGTTATACCGTCGTTGTTTTGCATGTCTTATGTACTAAAATGCTAATTCAAATGCCGCAATGCTGCTTAATAGAAATATTTAATCTCGTTGCTTGAAAGAAAAAGACGTCACGGAACTAAGAATTTATATTTTATGCAATCCCATTACACGCTCTTATCTTGACGTTAAATTCTTAGAACAAATTAATTAGTGACAAATTTTAATTTTTGTAAATAATTGAAAAAAAGGTAGTTTTTGTTTTTGATATCTACAACCTCGGAGTACTATCCCAATTCAGAGAAAAGCAATTTCCTTTCAGGACACAATAGCACGTAATTCGTTTTATTACAATGTATTTGACATTGCGTTGTGACAACTTTGGTAGTTACTTTTATTTATGTACAACGGCATACAATGGACTTAATACTGTTGTTATACTCTTACAAAAATTAATTTTACGTTTTTGAAGTATGTAATATTTACATGATTCAATTACTATAAACAACTGGGATGTTGTTGTTTCAGTTAGTTTGTAGTGTTATGTTTACTACCATATCGTTACAGTTTCCAGTAAATAGTACTTATAAGTTTAAGTGTTGCTTACGTTTCGCTACTATTCGTTTAATCATACACAATAACCTGTTGCAAAAAGGTTGAATGCTGTTTTTACAATACATTTCGGTTTAACTTATTTTGCAATATTATAATTTTAAATTATAACCAAGTGGTTTGAGTTTATGACATAAAAAAAAGCATTTACGTACAAGGAAAAACATGTATATTTATTAAGTTGCGTGTTAAAGCTTAAAAATAAATTAAATTAAAATTAGAATTATAATATAGTTAAAGACACCTAATTATGGTAACTAACCTGTCACTCATACCGTATACAACATATTTGAGTTGTTTCGTCTACATTCGAAATTTTTTTAAAAAATATTTAAGCAACAATTCTATATTTTATAAAAATGAAAGTAGTGTAGATTAAGTTAGGGTAATTGTGGGATGATGTTCAATTTTACATGTGAATGAATTTAGCAAGTGCGGGTTGCTAGGACAATAAAAAAAAGACGGGTCTTCAAAAATAAATAAACTTGAAAAATAATAGTGAAAATTGAAATAGTTATTTATGTAACAAGGACAAAAAGTGCACTTTTATGTACGAGACTGAATTTGCTGGCCGAGGCGTTAGCCGAGGCAAGCAAACAGGCGAGGTTATTAAAAGCACTTTTTCCGAGGTACATATTAATTTTTCCGTTGACCTTAAATTAATAAATTTTCTATTCATTACCGTTTACTGAAAACAAAATGTTTAGTAATTTTAAACAAAAATTTACGTTTGTTCTGATTTTACTATACCTAATGTTCACTTCACCGTTCAGTATTGTAACATTTGTGTAAACATTTATTAAAGAAAATAAAAGCTTTCCGCTTTCGAATATTGTACCGATAGAGCATTTGTTTACAACAATCACATAATTTTTATAAGAGCACTTGATTATGATAGGTAATAGGTAAAACATGTACTTTTTATAATTTATTAAAATAATAAAAATTACATTAGGTAGTGTTATTTTGAAGTATATTTAAAAATGTAGTTATAGTTGGAAGCCTACCCTCAAAATTAATGCATTTCTTTAATTGTTTATGATCAAAGATGTAATGAAGTTTCTTCTATTAAACACATTAAAGTCGATTCTTACTAATTGGACATATAATAGTTATAAGACAGAGTTTGTACCGTGGTCAGACTTATAATTATTTTATATTCAATAAAAATATTGCCTGACCGTAAGAAAGTATGCAAACGTAGTTTTTTGATTCACTCCGAAAATGTTTCAAAAAATGTAATATTCTTCTTTCAGCTTATTGAAAACTGTGAAATTCACTTTGTTTTTGTGTACGAATAAATCTTGAACCCAGTAATGTTGATGGCTTATATGATTCTATTTTTGTTTTTTCCTGCGACAGAATCAATATTCAAATGATTTTTCACAAGTAATTACTGTTCTTGTGTTTTCCATTAGCATTATTACTTATTTACATCAATCAAATACAGTAATAGAAAGGTAAGCATAATTAACTCACTTCTACTGTAAGTTTTGTATTTTATGATCGTGAAAATTTTGTATCGGAACTCCGCTTCTGTATCAAAATGTTACCTAATAAAATTGTCTAAATCAATCTCAAGTCGTATGAATTCTGTCTTACCTTATAAATGAATAACTTTAAAGAAGTTAAAGTGTTACATATTGAAAACAATGTATCGAGTATTGTGAGATTACAACCAGGCTCTTCTATATGCTTCGCACATTGTAGAAACTATAAACAATTTATTAATATCATTTCAAAGCACTTAAAATCATTTACTTGTAATTTGAACAACAAATTGTTTTTGTTCAAAGTTGTGTGGGATTGAGAAATTGAGGTTATAAATGGAAGTAAACAAACAATATTCTGCAGGATCTAAAATGTTTCAGTATGTACCTAAAGTAATACTGTACTGTAATATCCTTGTAGTCACTAAATTCATCCTTTCTTAAAAATGGGTTTTCATACTGGTTACATCGACTTCATTTAATTTGACATAAAATAATAATTGACATTGACAGATGTTTGCGGACGAAAAGTATTACATTTAAAAAAGTGTTACTTTATGATTATTCAGGGAGTACGTAAAACTCAATTTTATAATGAGGTCGACGGAAAATTAAATTATATTAAAGAAATAGAAAAATTAAAACATAAATAAAATAACTATAAGAAGAATAATAGAAGTAAGCAGTATACGGAATTAGTTGGCTGGATCAAATAGATTTCGTAGTGTTGGGAGTGGACTGACCTGAAAAGAATAAAAGTGGTTAATGTAAAAGAAGATTCAGTTTATATTATTTACTGCAAAATTATATGTAATTGGAATACGAATTGTGTAACATTGCTTATTTGAGCTGAGACGAATTTATATTCAATCTTGAATTGGACTGACCTGCAAAAATGGTTTATAAATTTGGAGGCAAGAATTAATTATCCTTTTGAAGTGTCCATGGAACATAAAAACTGCATCATCCAGGTAGAAAGACCTAGTTTGAATGCAGAGTAAATAAAGCATAACAATCTAAAAAAAAATAAATCTAAAAAAAGTAAATGCTTGGTTTATTTATAGCATTTCTGGCGATCAACAACGTAGGGTTAGTCTGAGTTGACAAGGACTTAGTACCTAGAAAGACAAATCACATTAGAAAGTTAATAATCGTATATTATACACCAAGGTTGTGAAGTCTGTCATTATTTTAATCGTTGAGAGATGTTAACTTCAATTGAAGTGCTTTCTTTTCACGTTGCAATTTAAGAATGTTCCTCCGTAATTTTCTTTGCCTAAGAGTATTTGAGCTGCAAACTTGAGTAGTTTTGGTATAGATAGAGATGTTAACGGGCATTTATTGCTTTGCCAATATACCTTACATCATTTTAATATTAGGTTTCAGAAATTAACACTTGTAATTCATTTAGGAATGGCAAGTGTTCGCCACATACTCGTTAAGTTCTTACCATTCAAAACACCTACAACAAAATGTTTGTAATTTACTTAAAATTCTTTATCTAACTTAACTCGCCTGGTTAAATCTCCTTTGGGAAACCTGAAAAAACTGATTCTGCCATCATATTTAATAAATAAATAAATTCAGGTTATGTATTTGCGGTTATGGGATGGGGGCGCGAATTTTAATGGCATTTTTTTATTCAAATAGTTTTATCGTGTTAGGTAATTTTAAGCAGCAAATACGTTAAAGATAATCTCCTGGATATACAAAACTATGTTTTACTCGTTTTTGTTAAACAACTATTCTTAGATTCTCAAAAAAATTGAATTTGTCCATTATTAACCTAGGTCAACAATAAAAAAATTATTAACCACTAATAGAGAAATTCAACTTCTCAGTTGGCTAGGAGACGCAATAATTGTCCACTTCACAGCTAGTAGTGGAAAAAATTAGTTACATTGTGTGTCAGAAAGTTTGGTTGTGGTAAATAATATTTAATAACAGAAAAGCAATAAAAGCAATTTTATAAGAAAATTATGAGTATGACAACAAGAAACAGGGCCAAGAAAAACCCAGGAGATTTTGAACAAAGAATGGAAGGAGTGATTAAAAAACTAGTGAAAGAAAGAAATGGAAACGGAAGAAATCAAGAAATTACAAAGAAGGTCATTTTCATATGAATCAATTTATGAATGTGTTCATGCAAAAATTTGACGTTATGAAAAATAATTTTAATAAAATGAGAAATGGTAATGACGACATGAAGAATAGTAATCACAATCTAAATCAAAAATAAGACGACATTAAGAATAATAATAACGTATTCAATAAAAGATTCGATGACATGGAAAGCAAGAACAAGAAAAATTTTAATAGAATATTAAATAATAATTTACAATTTCTGGAAATATTAAGAACAACCAATAAAGAGATTCAAAGATTAGATAACGATACAGTAAATATAAAATTACCACGGAGCATAGGTTTGACAACGTGAAGATAATCATTGAACACACGGATGCAGAAAAGAAAAATCTTATTGAAAGTTTGGAAGCAAAAAATAATGATAGTACGGTTAGAGAAAAAGGGGAGTTAGAAGGATATACAACAAAGCTCCGATTACTGTTGTGAAGGGATGTGTAGACAGATCCTAGAAGAAGATTTTGAAACATTTAGAAAAAGCGTTAAGAATAACCATAAAAGAACTGACAATAAATGCAAAAAAACACAGAATGGAAAACTTTAGCAAATAAAAAATATGAAATTGAAAGTCAATTCATAATAAAAAGATTAAGAGTTGGAGATGGAGAGAAAGATTGCTGCAAAACTATTACTTCCGTAAGAAGGAATGTATACGGTAGTTAAAAAAATTTAGAGACGCAACGTTTAAATTACTAGACAAGGACACAGAAAAAATAAGAGGTAGATTTTACATTACTATGATGTACGATTATCCAATAGTTTAACCGACGCAAAAAACGGAAAATGACAATGAGGATGAAAACAAAATAAATGTGATAGAAGAAAATGAGACAAAATCAGATAGCACAATTTTAGAAACAAATGGGTATGACCAACGAACCAAAGAAAAAGCAAATACTGAAGAAAAAATTTGAACAATTATGGAGAAGGTAGTTCAAAAGAGAAATAAACCATAAAAAAGTTAAACCTTATGAATAAGAGGATAAAGACCCAAGAAACGTAAACGTAAATAAACAGAAGAAGAATGAAAATAGAAAAAGCTAATAATACAAGAGATTTGGGAAGAGTTAGATAAACAAAAATACGAATTGAATGGACAGAAAAAAGATAAAAAGAAACTAAAGAAAATTCAAATAAATTAGACAGACTTTTTAGAAACAAGAATTTAAAAAGTGTAAAGGTTTATCCACCTCCTAGACAAAAGGAAGAAAAATACAAAGAAAAAGGTGTCGAATGAGCAATGTAAGAGACAATGAGCTAAGACAACACATAATTATTATTTTAAGAAGTTAGATTAGGAAAGTATGAGTTAAACAAAGTAATGTGAAGAATAAAAAGGGAGGAAGAGATGGAATAACTAAAAATTTAAAAATAAGAAGATGAAATGGTGAAAATAGTTAAAAAAGTTGCAAAAGATCAAGATTAAATCAATGAAAGTGAAGTTATTATATAGTATGAAGACGGTAAAAGAATATGAAGAAAAATAAAATAAAGTAATATAAAATAAATAATTTACGGAAATGAAGAAAAACTGAGATAAAATAAATAAATATGAAAAAGGAAGGAGGAGACAAAACGCGCATACGAATTTAGTATGTAGAAGAAGTTGAATTAAAATGTTAAGAAAAGGTTAAAAAAATGAAAAACAAGAAATGGGAAAAATTATTATTGTTATTATTATTATTATATGTTTTTTTTTTTAATGAGGGTGTGGAATTCATGTTACGGATATTAGAGAAAATATCTCTAATTATGTGGGACTCGTCGGTCGAGGTGCAATACCGACCATACCCACTAAACCGCACCCTCAACTTCGTCACCGCTCTGGAAGTATGTTGTCACACTTACTTCAGATTGGTGATGTCTTTCTTTTTATTTTTCTTTTTGCCATCCTTTTTGTATTTATTAATTTGACTACAAAACTATTTATTTTCTCCCAGTTACTTTTCTTTTTAGCATCACACTAATGTTGTTTTCAGTTGTTGTTTCAACTTCTATTTCATGTTGTGGTGATACCCTTTCTATGTATGTTTCACCAACTACATTTAAATATAGAGTGTTCTACATAATCTTTTTCTTTACAATACATTTATCGTTTTCTTTTTTTTTCCTATTCTTTTCACCTAAGTCATAAAACTACTATGTCTAGATAAGACTTGAGTTAGGTGATAATTGACTTGACCCCACTTACGTTCCAGCCATGTCTGTAGATTGTGTATTAATTTTTGCGTCCATTTTCCATTTTCATTCTTTTTCCCACTTTTTTATTGTTTTTTGCCGTCCTATTTTTTTTATTTCTAAAGTCTAAAACAAGATACCGTGCTATCCTTTCTTCTACCATTAAATGCATTGTTATTAGACCAGCTATTACCATTGCAGCATCGTGCGAGACCTATCCACTGATTTCAGAGATGTTTTATCCATTTAAATTTCTAGTCCCCTAGTCTAGTAAGAGCTCCATACAAGATGATCGATTGAGTGGCCGTCTGTAGCACTTTCCTCTTAACTGGTTTTAGTCCTCCTATGTTGGGTAACACGGCACATAGTGCTTTGGATGTTTTCTTCCCTTTTTCACACGATTTCTTTGTGTTTTGTAAAAGTTAGTCTTTTGTTAATAGTGATTCTCATGTATTCGGTAGATGTTATTAGGAATATGTCTTCTTCATCTAGGCTAAATTTACCTAAATTTGGTTTCTTAATAGCCTTAAAAACGACTGCTTTTGTTTTTTCAATGGCTGTTTCTAATTTATTTACTTTAAAATATCATAGATTTTATAGCTTTGGTTTTGTAACAGTTGTAGTTTACAAAATATCAAACGTAGCGACGGTTCTAGCGGAACAACCTAGAAAGAAAAAGTAAGAGAATTTAGATTGATGTAGCGCCCTAAATTAGTAGAAGATTAACAAAATATTTATAGTAGCTTGAACAGCAGCGAACTCTGACTGCTGGTCTAACAAGACGCCACCTGATGAGTAAAGAAAGAAATAAAATCGACCAACAGGAGATCAACAGGTTTTACTTAAAAAATAACATGCTAGATCGAACACAAACCAGAGAGAGAGACATATAAAACAGTACCACAAACAAATCTTAAAAATAAACAAAAATAGTAAGACGATGTGACAGAAATAGAGAGACTGTTGCATATAATTACGTGCGTTAGCAGCAGCCTCGCTTGCAATAAATTAGGCTTCTAGTTAAGATGTCGCGTTGTAAGTAAGCTTTAGTGAGACGCTTAAGTTAAGAGTCATCATTTAAATTAAACCAAAAAGTAGGTGCTATTAAAGCTCTGTGTACACATATCATTTACACACGGCTGGTTACACTAACTCTAACCATTTGTGTCCGCGACAACCGCTTTAAAATTAAACACCTTAACCTTTATTGAGCTGCTTTCAAACAAATTTACGGTTAACAAGAATACATCCTTAAATGTTATTTATCGAGCCGTTTATGTCATCTGTACCCGAGCTTCATGCGCCGTAATTATTTATAAGTAAGTGATTTAAATACTAAAACTTAGGTGTAATACGTTGAGTGTAGTTCCGGAAATGAAAGTATTCTGCTATCGACGGTTTTGACCGTTTAGGGAAGGTAGACAGACCCAAAGGATTCCTCTAAGGAGTAGCGTACGGAGAAAAACAGCTGACGAAGTGGTACTCCCCGTTGACCTGCGGCTTACTTACTGCAGAGCCGTAGTGTTGTCGTGCATTAATAGGGAAAGTTATCCCAGTAACATATATAACGAATATAAGATGCCAAACAGAACGTGCTAAAAGCATTAGTAGCAATCAGAAATAAAACCAATAGAAAAGAAATCTAAATACTCACGGTGAATGTAGCCAGAGTAATATAAACCCACATTAAATAGTTTCTGGTGAGAATTTCACTTCAGAAAAAACGCTAAAATACCCATGTGCACCAACAAGAAAAAAAAATGTCCGCTGTTTGTCTCGGAAATTAGGAGCGTGCTCGCCAATTACGAACTTTCGTCGCACCGCATTACTTGCGACACACGTTCTAAAGCGGCTTACGACCTACGTCCTCAATTCAAGAAATTTGATCCGTAACAGCTTTTGTTGACTATATTAACTGTCTTAGAATTGTTTTCATATACAAAAATTTTTTTTTGTCTTTTGTTTGGTTTAGAGATAGCTATGAAATCGTATTTAAGCTCCGTTGACGTTGCAAATGCTAGATCATGTGCTGGTACGTGTCTATTTGTGTTAATTTGTAGAATTTTAATCGCCAAAGTTTTTAATCTTTCGCGCCTTTTGTATTTCTTTGTTTAAAGCTCTTCCAAAAGATTTACACATCCCTTTACCCACTTATATCTTTTTATATACCTTCCAACATGCATCCTTCAAAAAGAGGGTAATGTAATAAGTCTGGCAAACAGAAACAAACACATTTTAATATTATTCATCTTTAAACTTGTCAATTATAAAATTAATTTAATATACAACGAATTGTTCTGTACCTCTAAAACGACAAATCATGTAAGAAAAATATTTTCTATTGTACAGGGTGCTTCAGACACACGTACTATATCAAAGTTGGGTTATTTTAAATAGAACACTCTGTTTTTTTCTATTTTTGAATTGTAGGATAAAAAATAATGTATGTTATTTAACATGTTCTTATACCTACTTACTTCCGTTTCTGAGATAAATCGATTTTACCTGATTTGCAGACCCTCCAAAAAAATGCAATAAGTTCAAGATAAATAAAAACAAGCAACTTTGGCTTACACCACCTTACTAAGGGCCTTCAATATCTCTTTTGCAGTATTTAGTATTATGTTATGATGTAGAGAATGTTTTAAATACTACCGCATAACCCTAACGATTTAAAGCTTAAATAACTTGCTTAACTTTTAATAAAACACCTTGTATTTCTGTAGTTTACCAACCCCTAACTCTGATTGTTTTCGAGATATTTTAAAATTTGCTAGTTTAATAATTTGCAATTTACTGGAATTTAAGTTACCTATGAGATATCAGTAAAATAAACATTGATTTGCAAACATTTTTAATGTATAGACCAATCCAGTTTTAAACATTAACTTTAAAAAAATTTTTTTCAGACCAAAATAACCGAAATGTGCTCATGACTTAAGTCAGGCTCTAAGAGTTAGTCGAATCACGCCCACCTGTCACAAACAACAGCAACTGTTATTAGTTTTAGCAAAATTGATGACACTGCAAACGTTGGTAACTTTGTCAAAAAAATTCTAAAAATAGTCGTTTTCGGAATTGTCGTGATACTAGTAGAGCGATTTGTATTAGATTCTTAGTTAACAAGTTAAAGTTTGTGGATGTTTATAGTATGATTGATTTTGATGTACCAAATAACAGTTGCTGTTGATAAACATCAGTAAATTGTAACCGGTGTGCGTAATTCGACTGACTCTTAGAGCCCGGGATCCTATTCATAAGCACATTTCTGTTTATACTTTCTGAAAAAAAATTAATATTTTTAAGGTAAATATTTAAAAGTAAAAGTTGCAAGATAATGTCTAAATTGCGGATATTTTACAGGTAACTTAGACTCCAGTACATCGTAAATTGTTAAACTATCAAATTTTAAAATATCTCGATAACTATCATAGTTAGGGGTTGGTAACCCCAATACCGACTAAAAAATAATTAGTTCTAGCTTTCAACAGGCTACAGAAATTTAGGGTGCTCTATTTAAGTTAAGCAAGTTATTTAAGTTTTAAGTCGTTAATGTTATGCGGTAGTATTAAAAACACCCTGTAGATCATAACATAATAGTAAATTGCAAAAGAGATGTTGATGGTTCTTAGTAAGGTGGTGTAAACCAAAGTTGCTTGTTCTTATTTATCTTGTTGTTATTGCATTTTTTTTGGAGGGTCTGCAAATCAGGTAAAATCAGAAACGGAAGTAAGTAGGCATAGGGACATGTTAAAGAACATACATTATTTTTTATCGTACAATTCAACAATAGAAAAAAATACAAGGTGATCTATTTAAAATAACCCAACTTTGATATGGTAAGTGTTTTTAGAGCACCCTGTACAATCAAAAATATTTTTAAAATGTGGTTTCAAATAATCTTGATATATGTATGTCTTAAAATTTTTAACATTATATGTAGTTTCAATGCTATAGACTAATTCGTTGGTAGTGCCCCACCCTGTATATGCTTAACTCATTAAATTTTTATATTCTACGTAATTCTCAACTAATAAAATTTTAAATACAAGGCGTATCCAGAAAGTTTAAGAAAAAAATTAAAAAATGTTATCAACAGGTAAAGCAATGTTTTAATTATTTTTCAACATAGTCTTTGTGGTAGACCTGCCAG
Source organism: Abscondita cerata (assembly GCA_030710515.1). Taxonomy (NCBI): domain Eukaryota; kingdom Metazoa; phylum Arthropoda; class Insecta; order Coleoptera; family Lampyridae; genus Abscondita; species Abscondita cerata. The sequence continues at coordinate 22,459 of JALBCR010000372.1, read as the reverse complement.
AGCTGACGATGGAGTCAATGTTTTGTGCAATAAAAAAACTATATCACCGACCAAACCTCACAGGCGCCGGGAGAAGAAATAAGAGTTACAACTTTGTACCACTGCTGCCACGACAGTAGTACCAAGCGGGTCCTGTCCGGCTGGCATATGATTCTTAGGTCATGGATCTGTTACAAATGCGCAATTGACACGACTAATTATGTTTCGATTAATTATAATCGGAAAATTTACTTTCTGGATGAGCTTCGTATTTCACATTCTACATTCTACACTACTTATTTTCAGAACTCACCATTTGTTTTGGCATTAAAACGATTAAATGAACTTACATAAACTTTGTAATAAAATTAATAAACGTGACATGTTCAGTAATAGTTTTGAGTGTTTCAAAATAATTTTTTAACTTATTTAAGTATTGAATGATATTTATTGTACTATTGTGTACAATATGGAGGCCGATTTGGACTGTATCGGTGACTCATTAATTTATGCTATGATTTTTGTGGATGTTTATTGCGTTAAATAAATAGATCAATCAACATTAAGCTATTTTGGACATAATCAACATTTGTCGTGGCGTCGTATCAATTTTTTATTACCTTCGCCATGGAAAAAGCAGCTGCCTGAGTTTTCAGCCAATCTGTCTGTATGCTGGTCTGGGTCAAAATTTTCTCCTTCTAGTCAGCTTTTTATGTGGGCAACGAAAAGAAAATCTGAAGGAGCCATGTCAAGACTGTATGATAGGTGATCAAAAACTTCCAATTTTAAACGCTGCAGGTCGTGCAGGAGAGCACTGACTGACAACTACATGCCTCTCTCTTGTTTTGAATTGCCCTTCAAGGACTTTAAATAGTTTTGCTGGACAAAGCTTTACATTTCTATTTTCGTAAACACATCTATGTGCTCCCTACGTATTCAAAAACGACAACTGCAAATTGTCGCTTACAATGGGCTAACTGCAAATGACATTCCTTATTTTCCCCAAAATTATCTTTTAACGACCTATCGGACATTGAAAAAGAGCCCTCTTATATCCATTGTCTATTAGTTAGTTTAGGGTATTTGAAATCGGTAAATGCCTATTGATTTTATCCATTACTGTTTCAGTATATTTTCTGTATCGTTTCACATTGATAAGGTTGCCAATAAGGCAATGTTGCATGCAAAATTATAGTTTGCATCAGTTGCTTTTATTCATTCCTGACTTTGATCTGAATCATCACCGGTTATAAAAAGTAGGAAAAATACATTTTTTTATTTTGGGTCGCTTACAGAGCCGTAAAAGCACCCAAATGAGTTCTTTTATAGAAATTTGAGTTATTTTATAGAAATAGGACAATTTTTTTCCTACTTCTACGATTATCTCTTAATTTTCGTAAATATTTATATCTTATTACAACGTTTTTTCTATCAATTTGATGTGCGGAATTTCGTTGGTTGTTTAAAGAAACATAAATGGCGTTAGAAGTATAATGTTAGTTTCTTCGTCAATATAAGTTATAGGTCTACTATTAATAGTTGATTCTATATCGCATAAGACAGTCTCTAATTCTTCATAATTTAGTGTGCTTTTACCTAAATTTCTTTTTCAGTAGATCTTTTACTAGCATCATCATGCTTACCCAAAATCCTCCCCAATAAGCTGCACTGAGGGCTTTAAAAATTCGTTTAATTCCTTTAACAGTTGAAAATTTTTTTTTCACTTGCCTGTCAACATCCTATAGCAAATTGTAAGTACCAACAAAATTTGTTCCATTGTCGGAATAAATTATTTCTACTCTTTCTCGTCAATCTAAAAATCTTCTTAAAGTTAAAATAAAACAGTCAAGAGATTTTGCCAATTCTGACTGCACTGCTCTGTAAACAGCGCATGTAAAAAGAACTATCCAAACTTTTGTATCACCTTTTAAATACATTGGACCAGCATAATCAGTTCCTGTAACTTGAAAACTGAACCCGTATTGGTTCTCGTTTCTGGCAAAGGTGCCACTGGAACTTTATTTGCTTTTACAGTAAATCTTTGGCACTTTATACAATTTTTCATAATTTGTTTTACCACATTTCTTGTTTTAAGAATCCAACATTTTTCTCTTAGAGCGCACATTACTACTCCCACTTATGGGACGCTTAACAATTTTATGTTTGCTTGGTAACACAATTGGGGATCTAAAATCTATTTCCTTGTTTTCAGCGGTTATTCTTGTCTTAAGTCTAAATATGCCATCTTTATCTGAAAAAATTCCTACATTTGAAAAATATTTTTCTTGTGTAAAACTTTCTTTTGAATAATAGTAACAAGTCTCTTTTCTCCTTCTATTAAGTCTTCATAAGTCAACTTACCTAAATTGTAATTTCCTTTACAAACATAGTAAAATCTTAAAATCCATGCTAACACTCTTAAAATCTTAGTATACCTTGAAAATATAATTAATTGTTAATTGTCCATGCAATTTAAAATTCACAGAATGATACTTGTGTGAAAATTTTTTTCTTTTTCAGTGTCAGCTACTTCATTGTAAAACATATCACTTTTTGGCCAGTCTCTTTCTTCTTTGTACAACCATGAAGGTCAATTCCATCATTTTTCTTTAATTAATGTTTTACCGCTGCATCATCTTGATAAAATATTGTCAGGATTCAATTGACTAGATATACGAAACCATTGGATTTTGTTACTATAAGTTAGTATCTTTTGGACTCTGTTTACTACGAAAACTTTTCAATTTTCATTTGATTTTATCCAAGTTAAAGCTACCATAGAGTCCCTCTAAAAATAAACCGGCAATGACTTAAGAGTTTTTATTTTATTAATATTTTTATATAGTCTATCTCCAATCACACATGCTAATAGTTTCAATCTTGGAATAGTTATCTGTTTGGGACTAACTCGAGTTTCTGCTAATAATAATCTCACCTGCGCCTCTAATTTACATTGTGTTTTGATAAACACGTAAGCGGCAAAGGCAGCTTTGCTAGCATCACAAAACACATGAATGGATGTTAATCCTGTTGACTCATGGTCTTTTCCTAAATATCTCTTAATTCTCTTAAGTTAAATTTTCCCATACTCATTAATTGTTTGGCCTTATTCATGAATTTATTAAAATCTGAAAATGAATCTGCACTTGTTACACAATTATCCACATAAAAAGAATGTTTAAGATGCATGGCAGTTGGTTTCAAATGCTTCGGTGAATTCGAAAAATGAAAATTAATAGTAGCCGCTAATAAAAATGGACTTGGTTAGAGACAAAAAACAACTCTGCAATGACGCTACTCAGACATTTTATGTGATGCTTTATTTTCCCACCAAAAAAATTTTAAGTAAGAAGGTGCTAAACTCTCAATCTGTCGAACACTAGTTTCTGGCTCTAAATATTGCAAAAGATATTGAAATTTATTTTCGTCTATGATTTCGGCATCCTCATGTATTTTGTTAAATTATTCTCAGAATCCTATCCAGTTTATTATGTTTCCATCAAACCTTTTAACTCTAACTTTGGCAACTTAAATTTCTTTTTATTTTTACTTTGGTGACGTATAATATTCCTTCAGTAGTTTGATATTTCATTTCTTTCGCTTCTAGCAAAGTATCGCATACATTGAGTCCTTGTTTTCTAAGTGACTGAACTTCTTCGCATTTCTTATCGAATTCATCTTTCGTAACTTGATTTTCACAAAGAAAATCTCTTATATTTTCCTCTAACGAAAGTAGTCTTATTAAAAGTTCATTCAACTCTCGAAAAATAGTTACAACTGCATAAGATTCGTTTACTTCCTTGACATTTAATAATTTTATGATCAATTTGTCTCATTCGCTCTCTTAAATGATTTCTTTCTATTTTAAATACTCCATTGCTTGTCTTGTCACGGTCGCCAATAAATGTAATAATTGATTAGAAGCTGGAGTAGTCGGAAAATTAAATTTATTTTAATTCTGCTTTGGACAAACTTCCTTTTTACAGAAAAAAAATTAGATTACATCCTTAAATCATATCAAGGCAACGATAATCAATTTACAATAATATAATAACCAGCTTCAGCACTTACAGCGATTTTGGACCATTACCCATAGATTCTGTTTTTATTAGCAAAGATAGTGTTTCCTAGAAATGATTGAAGTTAATCAAACATTTACTTTTGGTTTAATACCTATATTGAGATACTAAGAACACTGTTCCAAAAAGAATGACAAACAATTTAAGTTAAACGCATCACAAACCTCTAATAAAAATGAACAGAACATGCAGCTCGACAAGATACAACACGATGATCAAATGAGAGCATTCGCGCAATAACCGATAAATCCACTTTTTGTAGTTTTGAGAAAATCGACGAAAACATATAACAGGAGATTGCGTTGATTTTATTGTATTGTTTTGGTTTTTTTTTGAAAATGTTGGATTTATCGGTTTTTGCACAAAATTGTATTTTTGGCGTTCTTTTAAAAACTTCCGCGGTTTTTATTTATTTTAATAATACTTCTAACGATGTTAGCAGTATTATTAAGAACAATAAAAATTTTGGGTCAAAATATTTTGTTTTATTCATTCAAAATACAAAAATATTTTATTTAAATATGAAGTGCAGTTTCTTCTTCTAGGCAATCACAATGTTGCTGCTGCCCTTCAGTTTCAATTTTGTCATCAACTACTGGCCCATTTAATAACATTTTGTACTATTGAAGCTTCTCCATTTCTTGGTCTTCCCAAGTAGCACCAAACTGTTGCTCCAGCAGATGTTGTAAAGACTTTTTTTTGAAGTTGATTTTGGTTAGTGACAGATTTTGGTCGTAAGCTTTTATTTTTAAAAGTTTATCGAATTTTTCGTTGCCAACAAGAAAGAAAAAATTTGGATATCCGCAGTATGTCACTGATTCATTAGAATTTTTCTTCAAAACAATACGTTTTAAATCGGATATTCCCTTGATCTTCTTCAGAAAAAGCTGAAGAGTTTTTATATCCTTTATTTTTCAATCTGTACCCAACGTTTTCACTTCTCCTAATTTTGCGTAGATCTGTTCATATTCTTTGCAGGAGATGATTGTGGTATTCCGCTTTAGTGTTTTTCAACTCTCTCGAAAACCCTGTCTGCTGACATGAAAGAGTTCCTCACGTACAGAAAACACTATCTGAATGATTTGGGCATTTTTATTTTGACCTCCGCAGCCGTTGCAGAAAAGTCGAAGTGTTGTCACACCGGCATAATCCAAAGACACAATGTAGTTGAATAGAGCTAAACCTACTTCCGTCGGCCTCCTCCCAGATTGATTTTTCGTCCAGGTATTAAAAGTAGGCGATTTAGCTTGGGCATCAACACAGCAAAAGGGGTAAAAGCTGACTTGATGGGCATAAAATGCATCATTAATGGGTGTTCGTGAAAGAAACTAGACTTGCTGGAGGTCAAAACAAAAGGTAATAGAATTTGGCGGGTTTTGTCTGAGGTAATTCATAAAAAGCATTGGCTCGCTTTTTGTGCACGTTTAGTTCCAACTTGAGATTTTGTTTTGTATTTGCATCTTCGAATGTTTTAATTTGGAAATTCATTTTGCTACACTTTGCGCAGCAGTCCGATGCCGGACTGGAAAATCCAATATTAAATTCATTAACAAAAATTTTGCGAAACGTTTGGAAGTGCACTTTGTTTTCTTCGCCACATTGATTTTGGTACCGTTCGTGAAGTTGCTTCATGTTGAGGGTAGCGCTCAAATAAATTCTTTTGGACTTTCCTTTCCTTCTAAACTGTTGATAAATTGTCGCACGTGATCGTCCCCACGCCCTTCTTTAGGAGCTTCTTCGTTAAAATAAGTAGCAGAAAAGCTGCGTGTTTTAGGATTTTCTTTTTTTGATCATCTGCGTGTTATCGGAGTAACGGAAATAAAATGACACAGTTTAATGTCCTGCTCTATTTTGTTGTTGCTCTCGTAGAACTTCTGACAAATATGTTTGATGTCGTGTGTAGCAAATTTATTACAAAAAAAGGTTAGGCCATTTTTATGCGAACACGGGCTCCAAAAATTTTTCATGCTTGAGTCATCGTCGAGATATCTAAAGGAAAGAGAAAACATTCATGAGATAGCAGCTCATTAATGTCATTAATTTAACGGCGAGGTATTTTATAATTTGTTTGCCCGAATGAAGGTTATGTTAAATATTTTTACCTATGTAGTGTTTCTTTTTGCCGTTTTGTTTTATATTTTTGCCTCTTCCTGCTGCCTTAATGGGTTCTTGTACCGACACGTTGCTTTCATTGTTAGTTTCCATATTTTAAAAGTTTATACTCAATGACTGAATTAAATTTAATGTTTACAACGCACATTCAGCATGTGTTTATAGGTTATTAAACCTGTAATTTGATGTTATGCCACTTTACAACAGATGGAAACACAATGCTTAGATTTATCGAAATTTGCACAAGATATTGGATATATCGGGTTTTGCATAAAATGCTCATGTTTGTATAGGATTTTACATGGGAATTATTGGTTTTTGGTTGAATCTGACCCAGCACATCGATAGAGGACATCCAAGATAATACTAAACGATATGTAACTTATTTTACATGAAAATTGGATTTATTGGTTTTTGCGCGATTGCTCCTCAAATAAAGTTAACACTGGAGTCCTTGAAGTGCCAAAAGAAGTGCAGATAGACCGCAGAGAAGGTGGTTGAACGATATCAAAAAAATTGCACGAAATGATTGGCTTTAAATGACCAAGATGTCTAAGAACGACCCAATAAACATTTAGCATCGAAAAACCGTTTATATAGTTTTCATTTGCTGTAGTATCTAAAATTTGTATCAAAATATGTTTAACAGTTATCTAAATAAAGACGCTATTAATGCACAACGATCACGACGAATAAATGTCACTAATTCGGCATCGAAAAGAATCGCAAAATATCATTTATACATCGTCAAATTTAAGACGATTGAATGGCATCAATTTGGCATCGAAAACTTATACGCAGGTCGGATCATACTTTTGTTGGTGCTACTTCAGCATCGATATAGTATCGCTAAATAGGGCCCGCACAAACGTCAAATTCAAGATGAATACATTTCATCGATTCAGCATCGCAAATTTAGACACAGTGTAGGTACACATTAGTTGATACTACTTCAGCATCAATGTAGTATCGCAAAATTACAACACTTTATCGAAAGCCGATCGACTCTGTTATTTCGTTTTTAGAAAAGTACGCATTTTATATATTTAATTAAACAGCAGTGGATTATCCTTCAAAAATATTGATTTTCTGTACCTAAATATAAATTTTCTGCCAAAAGTACTATCATGTTTTATAGTTATTACGAAACCTGTAAATGCTTTTATCTTCATAATTTTAATCTTTTTTTTTGTGATAGAAATTTTCTATGTACCTAATACTTATAATATCCACATTTAAACTATTTGAACAAAAATGTCCATAAATCATGCATACATCGAATTTATGAAACAAAGTAAAACAATGAGTGGAGTTTTAAAAAATTAGAAAGTTTGTAGGATAAGAACGCGATTATCGCTCTAATTGTTTACAGTTTATGTTCAGTTTTGTACTATTTTTGCTTGAAACACCCAATTCAATAGGTCGTATTTTGTATTGTGATAAAACTGTTTTGAGTAAAGATCGAGAAATAATCCTTTATCCATTGTTTTCATAAGCTTTATTATATGTACCTTCAATTTGAAAAACGTAGTTATTAAAATAAATGCGGGAAAAATATGAAAAACTATAGATACGTTTACAGATACCGTTTAATAAATTTTAATTTTAATTGCATATTGTATAACGGTTGAAACAAAGTTACAGTGTTGTGAGAATCAGAATAAAAATTCATTACGTGGTGACCGCTGTCAATGTGGTCATGTATCTGTTTTCTTTCTAACAAAATTAAAGAACAACAGTAATGAAAAACATAACCAACATAAAAATTGATTAGGTTATTTGGCAACGTTTTGTGCCTTAAGGCAATGGCTTTGCCGAATGCGTCTGCGCCAATTTAAGCGTGTACGCGACCAGGTTATGCGTACGACGTTATTGATTATTTTCTGCAGTGCAGTGCATAGATTAGTCGCAATAAGTTCTTGTTTTTACCAGGTAAATAAAATACGTATTTAAAATGAAAAAGTTTTGTACCGTTGTCTTTACCTCTGACAACTCCGTCACAGCAGTACCATCTTTGTGGTTGACGCACGATAAAAAACATTGTTATTGGCCAATTAAAAAACCAAAAGCTTTTAAAAGCTGATACAAAATTCTGAATCAGTTCTTGATGTGAATGAATGGAAGCTTTGGGAGGCAAATTTAATTAAAGAATATGGTAAGTTTATAGTTCTTAATGCATTTTCCTTTTGATACTTATGTTGTTTGAAGATACTTACGAACGAGCCTTAAAAATCTGAAAGCTACCGCATGCAATCGGATGCAGAGACTTCAGACCAAGCCTCCCAGCGACAAAAACAAATTCCACATATAATTCAACTTTTGGATCCTCCACTTAATAGCATTTATAACATCCCTACAATAGATTTGCAATCTGAAGATAGAACAAATCCTGCAGTGTTACAAGACGCAGTAATCACTCTTGATAACGTAGAATTTCATGATCACAATCTCGCCGGTTTGTTTTTTTATTACGATTCAAATTTAATATTTGTAACATTTTTTTTTATAGGACCATCCAATCTTTCGCCAAAATCACCAATTAACTGTGAACTAGGTACGTATTTTTTATTATGTATAAACATGAAATTATTTGTAGATGTTTCAGTAGACTTGAATACAAATCTTAGGTTGGCAACATTAGAAGATGTTAATACTTCTTGCGACAAGAATTTAGAGGTATTGTCTTAATTAGTTTTCATAAATTTCTGGTGTTATATCTTATGGGTTTTTGAAAATAGTACATACAAAAAATGTATTCATTTTGATTTTATTTTAAAGTCATTTTTTTAATAAAATTGTTTGTGCTACTTTCTATAAATCTGCTCTTAATATCAATTTTTTTATATTGAGTTTTTATACTAGAATACCAAGACGTCTGTTTAAGAAAACTGATCGAACTAAAAGAAGATATAAATGATCTTCGACAATTGCTGTCGGCAGTACTTTCTTCGCAGGCAAAACCACAATCAGAGACAAAACAAATATTTCAGTTGCTGCCAGTCAAACATTTAGACGGTTTCAAAAATTAGAAGAAGAGCTAGAAAACAATTCTTCATATGTTGACTTGGTAAGACAAAAAAGTTGAACAATTTGTAATGCACTTACATAAATAATGTTTAGGTGGGATTATTTACACGACTTGGTGGCTCCACATCAACTCAACATGTATATAATATATTGAAAACCGTTTTTTCCAAAGAGCTTTCACGAGAAGTGAGATTTACAGACACCTCAGGAAAAGTCGCGATTAAAGATTCGATTATAGTGAAGGCTATTAAAGGTAAATGCCCTTTCTGTTTTTATAGTGTTATTAATTCAAAAAGAAATAATTAATTTTTACTTTTTGTTTTCAGAAGCGGTTCATCAGAGTAACCACCTCGATAAAAACCTAACCGAACCAAAGTTAAATTCGGACATAGCAAAGTGGTTGCGAAATCAAGGATACGTAAATTCCAATAATGAAGGTCATCCCCGAGCGAACGGCAAGAAGCACACAGAGTCGACGAATCCGTCAACAACTAGATGCAGCTCGGATTCGAATTAGGGAAATTGTCAACCCCAGCAGCATAGAAGTTCACCACAAGCAGCAGTTGACAGTAATTATAGTAGTAGTAGTTGTAGTAGTAATTGTAGTATTAGGGAATTAAATAACGATGTGACTATTGAAAATGAATTAAACGAATGTTCAGTTAATGAGAGAGTTACTAAATTGCAGCAATTAAGAAATGGGCAGTAGAAAATAACGTCACTCATAAAACGATAGGTAGTTTACTAAACTTACTACAAATATGGTTACCAAATGATAATTTTCCTAAAGACCCTAGGACTGTTTTATGCACTCCTAAAGATACAATTTTGAGTAACATATCGGGTGGTTCATTATATCATTTTGGAATTGAAAAAAATATACGTAGCGTTTTAGGAAATGAAATTGCTCTTCCAGTCCCGCCTAACTTAGAACATTTAAGAAATCTTGAAAATCTGATAACTGTTACAATAGGTGTAGATGGACTTCCGATTAGTAGAAGTTCAAATTCACAGTTTTGGCCAATTTTAGGTTATGTTGACGGATGTCAAGAAAACGTTTTTGTTATAAGTTTGTTTTTTGGTGAATCTAAACCTCAAATCGTGAATGAGTTTTTCTTTCCATTTATATCTGAAATGAAGGTTTTGGAAGAAAATGGAATGATAATTAATGAAATTAAATATAATGTCAGAATTCGTTGTGTAGTAGCTGATGCACCAGCTCGTAGTTTTATTAAATGTTGCAAAACCCATAACTCATATTACGGATGTGAAAGATGTTATAAAAAAGGTAAATGGAGAAATCGTATAACTTATGCAGGTGATACTAAGGCAGAACTGTACACGGATGACTCTTTTTTAAAACAAACTTATACAAATCATCACAACGGTGTAAGTCCTTTGACAGAATTAAAAATAGGTATGATTTCTCAAATTCCAATAGATTATATGCACTTGTGCTGCTTAGGTGTAATGCGAAGGTTGCTTGTGATGTGGTCAGAAGGTCCACTGTTGTATAAACTTGCCCCGAAAATAATAAAAAAAATGTCAAGACGCCTTTTGAATATTTCTAGTTTTATACCTTCTAATTTTAACAGAAAATCCCGTGGACTTAAAGAATTAAAACACTGGAAAGCGACAGAATTTCGTTTATTTTTGTTGTATGTTGGGCCTGTCGTATTACATGGAATGATAAGTCAGCAAAAATTTCAACATTTTATGCAATTTCATACTGCAATATATTTATTAATTTCTGATGGAGCAAGCCAGATACAGTGGGTAGATTATGCCGGCTCTTTACTGTCTCAATTTGTACATAGTTTTAGTAGTTTGTATTCTAAGGATTGTTGTGTATATAATGTTCATATGTTATCTCACTTAGCTTTAGATTGTATTAATTTAGGGAAACTTGATAATTTTAGTGCTTTTCCGTTCGAAAACTATATGAAAAAACTAAAATCTATGATTCGTTCACAAAAACACCAACTAGTTCAAGTTGTAAATAGAATTAGAGAGAGAAATTTGTTCCCTTTATAGTACTAATAGTATTATTTTAACTAATGTGTTAAGTATATCAAATAACATTAAAGATAATTGTTATCTAACAAGTCAATCAAAGGTTTGTATTCTAGTTAGCGTCTGCCAAATTACTGAAACTTGTAAAATCAATTATTTTGAATATCAAACGACTGTTGAATGGTACCCATTAACTAGTAGTACATTAGGAATTTATTTTGTAAAGGATCAAACACAGAACAATGTAATAGTACATAAGAGTACATTATATAAGAAATGTATTTTACTACCTTATAAGGATAAATACTTCGTTGTACCCTTATGTAATTATAAATTATAATAAATATTATTTAAAAAATCCCATACATGTTGTTTTCCTCGATACCATTAAGTCACCGAAACGATGCTTCCGTTCCAATATAGCTATGACGTTAAATCAACGTCGTTTAGACGCTTCTGAGTTGCATAAATAATATCAATTTTTAGACGTTACTTCGATGCTACTACGATGTTTCTATTACATTATGAATGAGATGCTAAATCGATGATGTTTAGACGCTCTACTATGGTGCATAAACCGTATAATTTTTAGACGTCATTTCGGTGTGTTAGACATGGCATCAGAAAGGTATCAGAAAGTGTTCCATTTCTGCACAATTTCGACGGTCATTATACTACATCGATTCGATGTTTTTCGATTCCAAAATGTTTATTGGGGATTAACCAAATAGGCTAAGAAGAAGAACAACAACAAAATTAAGCTTATAATGGTTATGCAAAATAATGTCTTTGTTTAACATTTCCCATCTCAATATGGACAAAAATTAAATCTGCGGGTAAGATATGGTTTTAAAATAAACTTTTAACTCAGTGTTTCTAGTTACTCTTGTTCTTATTAATTGATATCTTCAACAACATGCTAATCAGGAAAACACAGCATTTGTCAAATATTAACTTTTCGGCACTTTAGAAATAGTTTATTAATAAATTTTATATATTCCAATTTATAAAATTTATAAAACAATTTTAATTTAATTAAATCAATTGTGCATTAATAAATACAAGTAGTGAGCGTCAAGGAATAAATTATTTGATTTATTTTTAATTATAAACAAAGAAATAACACAATAAACATTAACCTTTAACGTTTTAACAATAAAACATTTGTAATAAATGCGTAAAAATTTATTTATTGTAATCGCAAACAATTATATGCGATAATGCATAAACGCATCGCAATTCATGTGCACATAAACGAAATTCATATTTAATATGTGAATCGAACTGCATATGTAAATAGTTCGTTTGCAATTCAGATTTACATCAAAGACTTTTCTATAGTGTTGTACAAACGAATGCATTGAAATCAAAATTTAAGAGTAATTTTCTAAATTCGCCTATAACTCAAGTTCATTGAGGTGTTCTGTATGCGATTGGAATTTTGCAGTATCGCCGTAGAATACTGATCGAGGCTTTCAGTTTTAATCTGCATGTCTATGGAGGTATCAATGTTTCATAACACCAATTTAAAATAATATTCCCCGTTTCATTGGCAGTCACAGTTCAAAAGTTTCGAATTATTATTGAGGAGAGCTTTACGCAGTGGTGGCTCGTCAAATCAATAAACGAAACAAAAACATTTGTTGTCAGACTTTCTAATCTCTATCTGTTGAATTGCATTTTTAGTTACACTGTTAGTTTACGCAGAAAAAATATAAGCATTAAAAACGTGAAATCTACTTGAATGATGTACTTTTTATCTTATAAGAAAATGCAATATTTCCGTTTGCAATAACTTGAACTTTCTTATTTTATCATTTGATAAAGTATATCTTATGACATTAAAGACAAAAAGTGAAATCCCAGTTGGAACCGTAAAAAATGTGATAGACTGCGGAATATTCTTAAGAAAAATGACAAAAATAATCCAGACCCCGTTAGAGGCGACGCTGATCTGTAACATTTCTCTAAGGAATCGTAGTTGAAGTCTCAAGCGACGGATTTCATTTACATCTGGAACAGATTTACATTCGTACCGACTTGGATCTTGAAATATTCAGCGGGTTTTTACATCTGGCGTTCGGCTAATGGGAGTAGAGTAATGCCAATGAATGTTAACTACCACTGGTGATTACGTTCCCCATTCTTATTAGTTTCCTTATGTTATTTCCCCAAACAAAACTCTTCCAATTATAAAATACTGAAATATTTCATAAAGTTAAGTTGTTGTTTTTATGTTCCAATTTCTTTTGAATTCATCGATTGATTGATGTCAACTTGTAAATAGAAAGTAACGTTGCACTGCCAATTATTGACTTTTGAGCATCTAGTCCGCTTTAGTAATAACTTTGATCTGTGACAAATATGTACGTAATTAGGACACCTGCCGATTCTGTAGCCACGTATCATGACGTTTCATTAGAAATGTAAGCTCTCACTTGAATTGAAACGATAAATAAGAAAAACTACAAACAAAGAAAATCTTTACCGGGAATTTCTCGCTTGATTAAGAAATCCTAAATTATCAGTGTAATTTTACACTATTACACTATTAAATGCTTTCGGTTGTAAAAAATTTATTAATATGAGTGCGAAATTATCTTCATAGATTTACAAACGAATTTGAAGTAATACAAACCTTCAGGAATTGTTTTAAATAAAATTAAAAATGTTACTATTAACTATGAAGTATCCTAATTTGTTTTCTGAACAATAAGTTTTGAGAGACCTAGAGTAGACTCGTGTTAACGATCACGTACGTAAATGCATTCGGATTAAGCAAAATTTGTCGACAGATATGTAAAAGCAGTTACATAAGTCGATCCTTCAATATTTATCGCCAACATAGGTGTTAGCAAAAATAAAAACCCGAATTGCTTGCTGTAAGTTTGCAAGAAGTTGTACAATAGTAATCAAACACCGAGAATCACTCGACAGCTGTTTCGTCCTTTTGGGACTCTTCAGGAGTGAGAGAACTCGAGTGTAAGTTCACTATTGTACAATTATTTTCTGATGAGTAATCAAACGCAGCGTAAGAGCTACAAAGTGGTATAAGATTTCCGCGAAGTGTCAACACCTTATTTTGATCTTTACAATTAGGCTAGCGACGTAAGCCATGTCTTTATCAAAGTTGCATTAAAACTATTTTTTATTTGAGTAAGAAAAATTTGCGTACTTTGCGGTTCAGGTTCACCGCGAAGTGGCGTTGGGTTAAGGTCACGAAAAACCACCCTACCTTGATATTTACAATTTTCTCTATCAAAGTTGCATTGAAACTGTTTTTTGAGTAAGAAAAATCAGTGTACAAACCGCGAAGTGGCTCAAGTTCGCCACGAAGCGGCAATACCATTGACGCAAAGCGGGGGTGGGCTAGAGTCGCAAAAAAAGATCCTACTTTAGACTTCATAAATTAACGAGCGAAGCAAGCGGTGTCTTTATCTGAAAAGTCAGTGTACAAGCCGCAACGCAAATCGAGTGTGATCTTCACAATTTGGCAAGCGAAACGAGCAGTGTCTACATTAAATTTGCATTGAAACTATTTTTTGAGTAACAAAACCCAGCAAAGTAGATAAAGTTTTTCGCAAAGCGGCAACACCGTCGACGCAAACGGCGCTGTGCTAGAATCGCGGAAAACGACTTCACAATTTGAGAACGACGTGGGCCGTGTCTTTATCAAAGTTGCATTAAACCAATTTTTTGAGTAAGAAAAGTTAGCGTACGTTGTGTCGCGAGTTTGCCGCGAAGCGGCGTTGGGTTAAGGTCACGCAAAACCGACCTATTTTGATCTTCACAATTTGGCAAGCAATTTATCAAAATTGCATTCAAACTGTTTTTTGAGTAAAAAATTAGTGTACAAGCATGATCAATAAATAGCCTTACAAAAATCAATCGTAAAATATATGGTTGTTATTTAAAAAAAAAATTGACATACACATGTAATTTGAGCTGTAACATGTCATTTACAAATACATGGGGTAATTTAGTTTAGAATTAAAAAATTATTGAAGGCTATACAGTGTGAGGGTAGAGTGTGGAATAAAATTTATGAAATTTTTATCCTTACTTTTATGCAATTTTCTTTGGACAGTTCAATTTTTATTTTTAAATTTCCATCGTTTGGTATAAATCAACCCTTTCTATCTCCACCAGTGGCGGCGCAACAGGGGGCAACTTAAATTTTAAATGGCAATGGGGATCAAAAGTTACATTTTTGGAAAAACCATTTTATTCTCTATTCAGCAATGTAAGCATTTTAACATCGGTCTATTAAAACAGGAAAATTAAAAAATATTTTGAACATATTTCAGCATTAATATTAATGCCTGCTTGTATTTTTTATTAAGCAATAGTTTTTTGAAAGTATTATCCCAATCTTTACTTAGGTTATTTCTTTAGGTACAAATTATACATTTGTATCCCAACCAGTGGCGGTGTATCGTGGGGCAATTTAAAAAATAATAACAAAAAGGATAAAGGGTTGTTCTAATCGCCCAATTTTAGGAACAATTGCATTGCTAAATAGAAAATGAGAATTTTCCAAAAATGTAACTTTTGACTACTAGTACCATTTAAAATTTTTAAATTGCCCTCCGTTGCACCACCACTGGTTGTGATAAAAATGTATCATTTATGCGAATAGAGAACTGTTGTTTGCGGTGATTTGTTAATAGAAAATGTAATCAGAAATTTTTAGTGTAGAAAAAATATTGAAAGATTACTTTTTTCCTGTTTTAATTGACCGATGTTGAAGATGCTTTTATTGCTGCATATAGGATGAATTGGTTTTTCCGAAAATGTAACTTTTGACCCCCATTGCTATTTCAAATCTGCCCCCTGTTGCGCCGCCACTGGTGGAGATAGAAAGGGTTGATTTCTACTTACATTTTGATAACTCCCACTTAAAGGGTTTATTCCAAAGATAAAAATTTAATCTACGGCGAGTGCCCAATAGTAAACAGCTTTCAAGTTTATGAAAAATGTCATTTTTTAACAAGATGTGCGCCACATAATGCGAGAGACTATTACTAATCATTTAAATAAGTAAATAGGAAATCGCAGTGAAGGGTTAAATGATCACCTGACCTTACTCCCCCATATTTTTTCTTTAAAAATATTTAAAAGAAAAATTATTTTTACAGAGTGTGCATGATTATATTCAAAAGAAGTTTGTCGTGATACTAATATAATTTGTATTTGTTTTTGACCACCTTTTTCTTGTAGTTAATAAACTTTGTTGGGTTAATTTTTTAGATTAAAATCAAATTATATTTTTAACTTGGTTTAAAATTGGTACACCATAATCCTTTATAACTTTTTTCTTTTAATAAACAAAGAAAAAGTTAAAGTTAAAACTACAACTCTTTAGCCTCTTTAGAAAGCGAAAATCAAATTATATTTCTTAAATTTACTAAAAGCTTAAAATATTCAATTGTTTTATCACTAACTTATCTTAATAGCAAAGTAAGATGGGGGACAATCTAACTTCTCTATTTTCCTCAAAATAAAAATTATGATACACCTGTAATTTTTACGTTGTTTGAAAAAAATGCCTTATATATAAAAAAAGGTGACTGTTTTAATTTTGGCATATGTAAATTCAATTTTGAGTTATATAATTCAGGCAGGATAGTTTTTAACACGCTATTTACATCTCAATACACTCAAATTAAATCATCAGATATAGGTAATTATTAATAATTGTCAACCTAATATACAGGGTGTCTCACCGGAACGCCATCGATAGATTATAGAAAAACTGTACATGGGAAAAATTTGAAAATTTGGTAGTATACTAACATTGACGGGGGCAGTTCCGCTAAAATATTTTAAATATGGCAACACTTTCGGTTATACCGAAGTATGTGTCTACTTGCTTATTTTAAATAGAACACCCTATATATTATTCTATTTTTGAATTTTGCCCAAAATTCTAGACACATTTTGTGTATAATATCCTATACCTAAGTCTAACTGTTTTGGACTTATTTTAAATTTTATGTCAAAAATGACGTTTTCAGGCTTAAACAAAATTATAAAATTTTCCTATACTAATGCCTTTATTATTTAATTGAATAGGTTTCTTGTAGCAGGGAACCTATTTTAGTGGGCTATGTCAATATTATAATAATAAATTAATACAGAGCGATCAAAAAAGAATTAAAATTAAATTCAAAAACACGTCAAAAGTCATTTTTTAAATGCAAGCACCATGTTTTTATAGTTTTATTTTATTTAGCATCAAAATAAGGTTGACTTTGTACAAGGTTGTCTATTCAAAATTCATGATTTTCGAAATATTGGCAATTTAACTTTTTTTTGTTGCACAAATGCTATTGTATTTCTTTTAATATGAATGGTTATTTTAGTTGGCCATGATGGCGTTAGAAAACAATCATCTGTCAAGGATATGTCAAACTGTTAAAAATTTTCAATAATCATGCCGGGACGCTTAAATTATACAAACGAAGATTACTTAAATTTATTTATTATTCGTGGACAATGTGATAAAGTTATATTAAGAACATGTGTTACAGTTAACTGTACCGACTGTGAGTGTTAAAGTGCATATAGTTACTAAAGCTTTAACTTTAAATGCTTGAAACACACGTGTGTCGATAAAGCCAGGTGTTCTTTTGTTGCGTGTGTGATACTGTACAAGTAATTACTTGGCTTTAATCGACACGTGTGTTTCAAGCATAATAAGTTATCGCTTTGATAACGATATGCACTTTAACACTACAGTCGGTACAGTTAACTGTTGGCATTTTAGTTTGATACACAGTTTGACATATCCTGACAGATGATTGTTTTCTAACGCCATCATGGCCAACTAAGAATAACCATTCATATTAAAAGAAATCAATAGCATTTGTGCAACAAAAATGTTAAATTGCCTATATTTCGAAAAACCATGAATTTTTGAATAGGCAACCTTGTACAAAATCAACCTTATTTTTGATGCTATATAAGATAAAATTATAAAAACATAGTGTTTGCATTTAAAAAAATTACTTTTGACGTGTTTTTGAATTTAATTTTAATCCTTTTTTTATCGCCCTGTATTAATTTATTATCAAAATAGCGACATAGTCTACTAAAATAGGTCCCCTGCTACAAGGAAACCTATTCCAATTACATAATAAAAGCATTAGTATAGGAAAATTTTATAATTCTGTTTAGGCCTGAAAACGTCATTTAAAATAAGTCCAAAACAGATAGACTTAGGTATAGGACAATACACACAAAATGTGTCTACAATTTTATGCAAAATCCAAAATGGAATAATATATAGGGTATTCCATTTAAAAATAAGCAACTTGACACCTACTTCCGGTATAACCGGAAGCGTCACCATCTTGAAAACATTTTAACGGAACTGCTCCCGTCGATGTTAGTATACTACCAAATTTTCAATTTTTTCCCATGTACAGTTTTTCTATAATCTATCAATGGCGTTCCCGGTGGGACAGCCTGTATGTGTTCATATTCATTGAATGTAAGTAAATATATAATTGGTCATCTTTTCATTAATATTATTTTTTAGACTAATCATTGTTTGTCTGAAGATAACTTCGATTTCTAATTTCTAAAGTTGAACCTGTAACATTTTAAAGCATTGGAATTGACATTTTCTTACTTGCATTCGTTTTAACATTATGCTTGTTGTTATTTTTGTCAAAATTAAAATACTTACGTTGCTATTAAATGTTACTGAAAAAAAGAACAATACCTACCGTCAAAATGTTTCTGTTTCATAAATTTAATTCGCCTTCCGTAGTAAATTAGAATAAGATTTACTATTTTGTCGGTTGCATAGTCTTTAATTTGAATCGCCTGACACCTCCGGAAATGCAGCACTTTAAATTGCATCTGCTCACTCAATACAGTACTTATTTCCACATCGAGTAGCGGTCGGTCAGCGATTCAGTTTCAAAGTATTAGATTTCATATTGATTATTGTTTCTATAGCGTAGACAGCAGCAACAGCATTGCTTAGCAGCCCCTGACGTTTGCTCATTAATTTACGCATTATCGACATTCTTGCTGTTTTCACCGAAAACCGTTATTACAATCACGCTTTTTCAGCATGATTTATCATTGAACAACTTTGATGTTAAAAATCTGTGGCTCAGGTTACTATCTAACCGTTGCTTTCACTCAATGAAATTAGTTTCTTATAATATATATACAAAGAACACCATTTTCAGTCTTTGCTTGCACCAGAACGAATCTTCAATACCTGTTTCATTAACATTTCAGCAGTTGCAGTTATTGATTCGCGTCGAGGATCGTGACAAAGAAATGAGATGAATGAGTTGAATCTTAATATGACTACTTTTGCTGAGGTTATTTGCCGGTTACAGTTTGTGCGTTCGACTCGCCACCAGGCCTGATCGATAGAGTAAACGATGTACCCGAGATTATTGAAAATGCTGAATTGTAAACAGAAGCAGCCACGTTAAGAACTTCATCGAGAATATTGGCTGTGGTAACTATTTATCAGCACTGCAGCACATTAGTATGCCAGACCGTTCTCCAGCACAGGCGGTTCAGCCCTGGAAGAATAAACTATGATTGTGGCCATGTCTTAGCTTATGTTGCCGCATCTGCTTCCTTAACTCCAATCTCTAATATTAACCTTATTGAAATAAAATCGGACATCACCGTATTAAACTTCTACTTTCTGATTGCTGTTAATTCAATGAACCTCGCATCTTTCAGCCTTCAATAAAAACTAAATTTAACACAGTGTTCACATAATTTTGCCTGAAGGCTTCTGAGCGATTTTACGGAACAATCTCCACCAAAAACAAACATCAATCAATATAATACTTATAAACGAATCATCACCAGTTTCGCCGAAACATTGATCACATTTCAATGAAATACCATGCGGTTAAATGCACACCGGTCAAGCACCTCGTTATTTTAAAACCAGGTTATACTGTTATGCATTTGAGATGTCGTATTTTTAAGTTTTTTTTTTATCGGTTTTACCATCTGGTTTATCGATAATGAAATTAATAAAATAAAATTGTACCAGTTATTTCTTCCTTATATTTGCACGACTCGGTTTTAGAAGACATTAATCCGCCGAAACACTATTCAACATAAAGATGTTCTAACAGTTAGCGTCAGCTCAAACCACGAACAGTGCTGATTTTTGAATTGTCCATTCGCTGAAATGTCGTCGCCATTGGTTAGAATAGATTACAACTTTTCTGAATTTTTGCAGGTTTACATCGGGAAAGTGATACTTTCACAGAAATTTCAATTTTTCTGCCATGGCGTTAAAAGTAGTTATGAATAGGAGAAACTTTTATATACTTTTATGTTTTTCCATAATCCATTTATATTAATGAACCAGAACACTGCTCGTTGTCAGCAACAAATTACATGTTGTAAAACCTGTGTCGTATAATAAACATTTTGTAAATATTTTACTTCAAAATAATCTATTAACGGTTCAGATTAATACTTTCGTGTTCTCTAATCGCACTATTATACAGAGTGATTGCGATAAAACCAGTTTATTCTCTTATAGTCAGGAATTGTGCTCAAAGAGCAGCCATATTTTGTGGCTCAGTTATTATCAGTTATAGTGTTATAATGCCGTGTCAGACCAGCGTTATGTTTTTTTAGTCAGACATCTATATTTACTCTAAATTTTGTAAAATTTGCTTAATTCATAAATACAGGTATTTAAAGTTATAACCAGTGACCTGTTTTACCAAGGTTACAGTTAGCCCACGATCTGCCGAGGCCGCATCTTTTTATACTGCTGAACCCTGTTGAATACTCGTTAAATTGATTACATGGTGAGTCGCGCCCACACCATTGCTTATCGTTTTCATCACTCACTCACTTGCTCATCGAAAGTACTGATTGTTTACTTTTCGTTATTTTCAGGGCCCGAAATTATTAGTTTTTGAGTTATTTCATTTATATGCACAGTAGTTGCGGTTCAATGTTTGTTAATTATGATTTATTGTCTGTAACATAGTGGTCGGGGTCATCTAATGTCAAAACCAAGTTAATTGGCTGAACAAATTTGGTTAAAATACCATGAACAAATAAACCAATACTAATTTCCTAAACTACACAAAGTTGGATTACACAGATGTTGCGTATTGCCTGACAACTGTACTGTTACTAACATTATGTACATCATTTTGTGGCCTCCAAGTTGGTCTTTTTCTTTCAGTTATTTTCGAGGTGTTTTATATACTTCATTTCCACGTAACCTTAAAAATAAGTGTTATTTTGTTGGCTCTGGTGATTTGGTGTCATTTATCGTCCACATTCATCCATTGTGATACATCATCGTTCCACTAAAGATTATGGTGTCTAGAAAACCGTCATAAAACACATTTAGATCATCAGTCGTACCACATATTGTCGTTGGTTTTATTAGGCTTATGCAGTCAGTGTGTTCTGTTTTCTTACTGAATAGACGGTTATCTGGTTTCTGAATATTTTCAGGCATTTTTTCGACATCTGTCATCTAACCTCATTTTTACATATTTATGGGATATTTTACTTGTCGAGTATTAAACACACATTTTGAAGCGAATCTGTTAACGAAATTTCGATTGACCACCACAAAAATTTTGTTTATTTGCGAACTTAACAGTCACGTAATTGTGCAGCACGCTTCCGGATTACGCATGACATAGCAGGCCCCACAAAATTTGTGCTGGTCGTTTTTCTACGATGCGGTTCAAATTAGCCGCCACTATGACCACCAGATTTTTTTCCGCAGATACCAGACGTTGCGTGTCCATGCCAGTGCAGCGTGAGATTGTCAACCGCTGCACAGCCACGGAGTGGCAGACGTCCTTGGGATGTTCCGTCATATACATATAGAGCCTGTAATGACTGGTCCTGTATGGCAATGAAGCCCCTCACTGAGCCGGAGGTCGCTGAGGCTTTTAAAACAATTTGAAACACCAGTGCAGTTATTCGGCGATTTGTCTGGTATATTTGATAATACCGAGGATTAATGACGAGGCTTGGTAGGTATAATCAGCCGCAGTGCCGCGTGGCGATACTTGGCTCTTGTTGTCCTGACGACGCCGCAGTCTGTTTCACTTATTTAATCGCTCTAAAGCGTATAAGAATTGCCGAATTTTTGTGACAGTTTTGTTTTTAGAATATTTGTTCTTACCTAGAGGTTAAAGAAACAGGTGCCCTTTTCAGAACATGTTTATGCCAGCATGACTGCGTCATCGGTAAACATAACATTCGAG